>CAOKZL010000848.1:600000-779400 GCA_948472985.1 Iguana delicatissima
TGTGGTCTCTTTCCTCGTGTGTGTTAGAACAGGAGAACACACTAGGAGTGTTATCCAGCCCAACTGGATTGCTGTGTGTTTTCCATTAAAGGTCAGTTCTGGGAGTGGGAGTGATGGAAATGGAGAGGAGACTAGAAGAGGGAGGGAGCAGAACTGGGATGGAGTGGAGAGGTGGGAGAATAAAGGAGCTGCCTTGGGCTTTCTCTTTTCCCCTTTTTTCAGTCAGTAGGGAGGTCTGTAATCTAGCAGGAATGTTTGGTCCTCCAGTTTTTGAGACTACAACTTCTCCAACCTCCTACTATTAGCCATGCTGGCTGGGGCCTCTGGGAGTTGTAGGCCAAAAGAGCTGATGGCCCTGAGTTTCCTCAGCCTGCTGTAATGGGAATATCTTCTCTGCAGGGCGAAGAACTCTGGCTGTGATCACCAAGCTGGACCTGATGGATGCTGGGACAGATGCCATGGATGTCTTGATGGGCCGAGTCATTCCAGTCAAGCTGGGCATCATTGGGGTGGTCAATAGGTGAGTGCTGCTGCTGGGTTAGGAAAGAGAAACAGCTGCAGTCAGGCATAGGCACGGGGAGGACAAGATATGTCTATGTGTGCGTGTGTCTTCGCAATGCCACTTCAGCATGGAATGTTCTTGGATGATGCTATTTATCTGTTGTGTGGGTTACACACACTTGGGGATGTAGAAGATGGATATCCTTTGGCCCTCTAAGTGTTTGGGTCTACAGGTCTCATCAGCCCCAATCAGCAAGGTCACTGGGAGTTCATATGCCCAAATATCTGGAGGGGTAAAGGTTCCCTGACCCTGATATAGACTCTGACTCCAAGACGTCACTCTGCTTTGTGTTGGCAAATTTGCCATTGTGCCCTCTGTTTCTTCTACCAGAAGCCAACATGATATCAACAGCAACAAGAGCATCAGTGATTCCTTACAGGATGAGCAGGGTTTCCTGCAGAAGAAGTACCCATCGCTTGCCAACCGAAATGGCACACGTCACCTGGCCAAAACCCTCAATAGGTGAGAGGAAACTGAGACATCAAGATTATTGTACTCTTCTGCAGATATTTGCTGATAAAAAACATATTTCTCAATTCCCATGAGGGCTAAAAACCTTCTTTCTTTTAAAAATGAAATCAGAGAACATCTTTTCAGATACCTGAACATTTTGCACATGCAGGTTTAGAAAATAATCCAATTTGACTAGCACTGAAATCTCAGTATTGGGGTCTGTAACCAGGTAGACTTCCTAAGAGAAATGTGGGCGCTATGAAAGTAAGTGCTGTGAAATTACTTGCTAGCTACTCTTTGTACTGCTTCAGGCTTGACACAAAAAGAGGAGGAAGGAATTCCACTGGAGTTCTTTCATCTGCAACTGCAACTCCACATGGTAGGATCCAGCTGGCAGGAAAGGTATGCCATCCTCCATCTTGTCCCAGCCTGCTCACTAAACTGTTTCAGCGGAGTAGACAGCCAGTATTCTGTCATTGGCTGTGAACTCAGGTTTTCCCTAGTTTGGAGCACTGCTCAGCAGGCAAATCACAGAAAGCTCCCTTGTAACTCCCACAGACTGTTGGTGTGTTAGTACTGTCTACCACAGCCTTCCAGCACGCTGGACCATGTCTAAATGTGTAGGACAACAACCCCCATTGGGCTCAGGCGACTGGTTGGAACAATGGAAGTTGCAGCCCAAATGTATTTGGGGTTGCCAGCTTGTGGAAATCTGGTCTACTCTTGAGGGGTTGAAGTTTTCCAAAGATATGTTAGTCTGTTAACTGCGATGCCAGGATTGGAACCTGGCACCACGTGGATGCATGCACGCACAGTATGTCCTTGACGAGTCAGCTATATCTTCCTTGTCTATATCTTAGTTCAGTCTCCCTTGGGATAGATCAGGGTAAAATGGAATTGCTGTGTGTCCCTGTGTCCCACTTCTTGGCAGGAAATGTGGAATCCCAAATGTGTTCAGCTGGTCAATAAAAATAGATGGCTCCCTCTCCTCTGAACCTTACCCCATTTTTTGAGCCCTTGTTGTTATGTATGTTCTAGTTGACTCCAACATATGGCAACCCTATTCTAGGGTTTTCTTGGAGAGATTTGTTCAGAGGAAATTTGCCTTCATCTGAGGCCAAGAAAGTATGACTTGCCCAAGATCATCTAATGGGCTTTCATGACTGGGGGATGTGAACCCTGGTCTTTCACAGTCCTAGTTCAGCCTGCAAAATGCTGCTCGTCTTGGTCCTTCCTCTGAAAGGAGGACCCTCTCCCTGAGCAGCACACTAGCCTTGCCTGTGAGTACTGACCAAGCTGCTGATGCCCTCCCTCCCAGGCTGCTGATGCACCATATTCGAGACTGCCTGCCTGAACTGAAGACCCGGGTGAATGTGCTGACCGCTCAATACCAGTCTGTGCTGCAGAGCTACGGGCAGCCCATTGAGGACAAGAATGCCACCTTGCTTCAGATCATTACCAAATTTGCCACTGAGTACTGCAACACCATTGAGGGCACAGCACGCAACATTGAGACCTCTGAGCTGTGAGTGACCCTTCCTGGCAGGGATGGGCCAGGGAAGGAACAGAACAGTGCAGCTGAAAATGGGATTTGGGTGATGTGTGTGTATGTGTGTATGCGTACGTGTGCTCACTCTCTGAGGCTGGGGTGATCTCCTTTCCTGCTAGGTGTGGTGGTGCCCGGATGTGCTACATCTTCCATGAGACCTTTGGCCGTACCCTGGAGTCCATTGATCCACTGGCTGGACTTACCATGCTGGATATCTTGACAGCCATCAGAAATGCCACAGTAAGTGACCATCATGTTGCTGGAATGCCACTGAGCTTAATCCTCTACCCTAAACACATGACTGTTTAACCCTCCATTTCTGCCCTTAGCTGTGTTTTCCAAACAAGATGTGGCCATGGTCCATAAAAAGTTTCTGTCACATAGTGACAGAACTGTGGATCAGGAAGTTTGAAACAAACCTTGACAAAAATAATAAACTTAGTAGGTAGGCTGAGGGAAGCCACTTCCTGCTTCTTTACCAATTGCAATATTTGGAAAATTACATGGTCTTAGTTTGCAGCACTGTAAGACTCTTGTCCTCCATTGTCAGTTGCTTTAGAACAGTACTTCCCAAGCTATCCGATGTTGGGAACTGGATCATATTTTTTTCTCCCAATGTGCCAGGGACCGGCACCTTGTTTATGCTCATTTGCGACATTTGTTTTTTTCTTGGAAATTCACCAAGGACCAGCAGCCAATGGCTCAGGGAAAAACACTAGCCCAGGGACTGCTACCTTGAGTGCCACTGCTTTAGAAGGTGACTCCTCTTTCAGGGCTAAAAATATCCCTGTGGACTCACTTGCCAATTTGAAGGAGCTGAGAATCCCAGTCAGCCAAAACATATACAAGGCTGTTTTGTGGCTTCCAAGTATCCTTTGTTTCCGAAAGACAAATCCAGGCTGGTACAGAATTAGTCCCCAAAACATCTCTTTTCAGCAGAAGGGTGGTGGCAGCTACATTATCCTGTCCCACAATAAATGTCTCTCCAATAAGTGGCTATAACCTCTTCTCCAAACTAAAAGGATTCTTTTCTGGGAGGAGACCTCTAATGATACCTTGGTCCTATACTGACATACAAGCTTCTTATATGCTGCCTCCCACCTCGTGCACAACATTATGGTAGCTAACTGACATTTCCTCTTTCTTCCTGTCATTGTTCTAGAAACTCATCTTTCTGGTGTGGCTACTATGACTTTCATCTCCCATTGCCATCACCAGGGCCATTCCTTCTATTTTGCTTCCTCCCCTGGCCATATCAAGTGAGCCACTTCTCCTTTTAACCCTCTAAGACATGGCTGGGAAAAGTGCCCCCTAAGTCCTAATTTGTGGTCCCCAAAGCCCCTCAGCAGTCCCCAGAGCTTCTCAATGCCCCAATTTTTAATAGGTGTGGTTTTGGGGCATTTTTTGAACCAATCCATGCAGAAAACACCCCAAACACAAAAAAAATTGAAAGTGCCCCCACTGCACTCCCCAAAATACCCCAGAACCCTGGACTACGACCAAATCCCTGTTTTCTTCTGCAATTCCTATCAAAATGCTGACAGGAAGTGACAGGACATCCTTTCCTACCATCATTTTGAGAGGTAGAGGCAAATGGAGGTATTTGGGCCTGCTATATATGAGGGCGTGCAACTTGTGGGACAGCCTCCTGGGAAACTGGCTGCTGGCTCCAAGCAGTTGCTCCCCTGCTGAAAGAGCCAAAGCAGACGGTGACTGTTGATATCCTTGCAGCCAGAATGGGGTCACTGAGAAACAAGAGGAATTCTTGATTCCCACGAAGTTCAGAGAAGTATAGCTCCTATCTGCCCACAGGCTTATGGGGCACAGGTCAATTGGAAAAGAAAAACACAAACCAAGCTTGCTAGAACTTTTTTCAGACTGGATATTGAACTCTAGCTATATTGAATTCTTTATGAAAAGGGACTTTGCAGTGGATCCTTTCAAACTTACTTGGTCCACAGTCCTGCATGGTCCAGCATAGTGTAGTTTCCCCTCTATAACTACACTATAGCTGGGTATTTACTGACCCACTGTAGGACTGCTGCAACTCAACCCCCAGCCATCACATGCCTGGTGAAAGTAGTGGACAGTTGGAGAAGTGTCTGGCTATGTCTTCAAGGTCTGGGATGAAATGATTACATCCTCCATTCAGGTCTGCCAGTGTCCTCCAGATCTCAGCAGATGATGTAATCATTTTATGGCTGACTACGGAGACATAGCCAGATGCTTCACCAATCCCCCACCACTTTCACTAGGCATAGAATGGCCATGTGGGGAGGGCAGCAGTGATTCTGTGATAGATGGGGGTGGGATTGGTTGGTGTGAAGGGAGGAAAGAGTACCACCTTTACATAGACCAAAAAGAGATGCACGCAGCCTTAAAGTTGACTTACACCTGTGTATGCCATTAACAGCACACACAGAAAGTCTCCAGCCAAAAATCTGCACAGCCTAAGATTTACCTTTAAGCAAGTAGACAGGACTGTTTTTGGGCAGAAAGGGCCCCTGCTTGCAGCAAAGCTTGCTAAGCCATGATGCTCCTTTTGAAAAAAAGAATCAAAGCTAATCCCTGGTACTAATTGGAAATAGCAGGGCTCTTGTTAAGTAAGGAAATGAAGGAAAGAAATACATGCTGATGACTCTTGTGTAGGGAAACCTGGAGATGATATTTTGATGATACTGTCTCTGTGTTGGGAGACAGTGGCTGAAAGAACACAAAATGGGCACCAGTTTTCTCAAAACCTGTCCCATTCTAGTCCTTCTTGCCTTGAGGTATCTTTTTCTTACCCTTCCCACACTTTTGTGTTGTGGGGGGCACGGCAAGGTTGCTTTTCTGACTGGCTCTGCCCTGTCACACTCCTGCAGGGTCCCCGTCCAGCCCTCTTTGTCCCCGAAATCTCCTTTGAGCTGCTGGTGAAACGTCAGATCAAGCGTCTGGAGGAGCCAAGCCTCCGCTGTGTGGAGCTGGTGCACGAGGAGCTGCAGCGCATCATCCAGCACTGTTCCACCTACAACACGCAAGTATGGCTTCTCTGTCCCTGCAGCACTTGCATCTCCTCTAATGGAGCTTATTGGCAAGGATTCCTGGATTAATAAGGTGTAGGTGAAGCCTTTTGAACCCTCAAAGGCCAATTATGGCACTTCCTAACTTCCTGCTGTTCTACAAATCAAAGGCAGCGTTCTTTACATGGCAGTGAATTCCACTGAGCTCAGTGGGATGTCCGAACAAGCAGGCATAGAATCAGGCTGTGAAACGCTTTCAGTGTTTGCTTAACCAGCATTACCAGCCAGCTTTCCTGCTGGCTCTAATGCCACCTTTGCATTTCTAGCAACAAGCTAAATGAGCTTTGCCATTTGCCTTTTCTAACAAGCTAAATGATTTGTTTTTTCAAAAAAAGGCTGCCATTTCAAACATGATCTTCTGGAGTAATACACAGTCTTGCTCAGCATGGATCTTTACTTACCTTTGGGTGGGGTGGGGGAATGCTTAGAAGAAACTACATGTTTGAAGTTTTTGCTCAAATCTGACATTGTGTCTGAAAATGTGTAAGTATTAACTCATGCCCCAAAGGTGAGGGAAATCAAATCTTTGCGTGCACACCCTCTGCCTCCTTTGTTTTATTTCTAGTCTGGATGATTAAGGAAAATAACTGGTCCCACCTTACTCATCTTGAAATACTCTTTCAGGATGGTTTGCCCAGATTGCTATACTTTGGCACATTTTAGAAATTGTAATAACCATCCCAAAGGAAGTGTTGAAGCCTGCCTATGCTTTATGTTTTCCTCAGCTGATTTAACTTGAGTAAGAGCATCCATGGGATACCTGACCACCAGAGGGCCAGTTGCTATGCTTCTTGGCAAAAATCTGTGCAGATTTTTGGCTGGAGACTAGAGCCCAAGGCTCTGAAGGCTTAGAGAATTGTTTTCGCCACCCCTTGAAGGCTTTTTGGAAGGCTTTTGTAACTATTCGATTGGTTCCCCTGGCTGACATCTAGTTGCTGTTTGTTAGGAAAGTAAATAAAATACAAAAAAGTGCATTAAAAAAGGTGCCATAATCTTGCCTCACCTTTCATGAAACAAAAAAAAAGGAAGCCTCTTGCACTTTGAAATGGATACAAACATTTCCTGAAGTGGCTTTTTTTGTAACCTCTGCGCCAATAATATATGGCCCTGTAGAATTTTTCCATAGGCTTGATATATACATACTGGCATTGCATTATGGGTGGAGACTTTCATGGTATCTCACAGAGTTAAAATCTGTAAGAATGTCCATTCTGACTCTCACAGATAGTTTTATTTTGAGTAAGTTGAAAATAAAATATAATGATAAATTCACTGATGTAGTCAAAGAGAATTGCAGTTTAGATCAGTAGGAACTCACAGTGATACTAATTGTACAAATAGCATGGCACCTGGATTCTTTAATCTTGTTACAGTTTTATCCATTGTAGACAGGTTTGTAACGGCTGCAAATCCATAAGCTTTGTTTATTTTGTTAATTCTTTCTGGATTGAGGAATGTTTGGTTATGGTAGCCACCCCCAGAACGATATCCTCATGGTATGTTAGACTACAACTCTCACCGTCACTGGCCTGTACCTACAAGGTCATGGTGTGTGATGGAAGCCGTAGTCCCACACATCTGGAAGATGCCAGGTTGGAGAAGACTGGGCTATTGGATCAGTCGAAGGGTTGATTCTGGCATTTTTTACCATATATAAGGTCCTGAGATAGTCCACGACTCCTTTAAAGGAGAACCAGAACTTTGACACTAGGTACCAGGACTAACAGAAGCTGTTGCATAAACACCTCCACTTATTCTCCAGTAGATCCACCCAAAATGATGTAAATGTAAATACATATTCTGTATATTAAAATTAAGTGGATCTTACCAATTCCATCTGGTTTTAGGAAATTCCTCTCTGTACGTATTTAGACCCAAGAACTATAGCAACATCTGTAATGTTCATGGGTCTCTATTACTTACCAGTCTGGTTCATAAAGAGAGTGCAGCAGCAACTCAAGAAATTTCTGTTGTGGCCAATTAATTTACAACCGGGCCAAAATGCACTGGACTTTTTAAAGAATAAATCTGGACCATCCGTAAGCACATGAAGCTCATTTTCCATTTTTCTGATCATCTAATATATAAAAGTCAAAGTTTGTCTGTGTCAGGCAAAGAACTCATGTGATTGGCTGCCTGAGAAGATTCTGTGGAATCCTGGGGTTTACGATTAAGGGAGGGGCCTTTAGAATTCTTAGCTCTTGGGCCTCGGTCAACTGTGTCTGTCTTTAATAGGCTGGTTGCTATGGAGATGAAGCCTAGCAGCAAGGAGGAGGGCAGTGTATTACCTCAGGAACACAACCTCTGTATGTTAATAGCTCTGAATACAGATTGGATTGGGGAATATGGGGAAAAGTTACAGGTACTGGATAAGACATTTGGGGGAATTAGAGACACAGGATCTCAAATCTTTCTAACAAGTATTACCTATAAGAAAATTAAATCCCAGGCAGCGCTGGGTATATACGCTAGTTTACTATATATGCTTCCCAGTACCTATTCCAACATCCTACTGCTTTCCAGTTCCTGTTCCGACATCCTAAATTGCCCAGCACAGCGTCAGAATTCTGCAGACAGAACTCCACTATGGTTTCCCACTCACCACTCCCTGGAACTCAGTTGCTGCAGTCACTTCTCTGAACAGACATTCCATAGCTGGTGGAGTTAGAGTGGGGACTGGAGAAGTGTATAGCTATGTCCCATAGCCACATACCTACTAGTGGTGTCTTCTGGCAAGATCCATTAGGGCAGTGGTTCTCAACCTGTGGGTCCCCAGATGTTTTTGGACTTCAGCTCCCAGAAGCCCTGAGCATTGACCATAGTGGCTGGGCTTCTGGGAGCTTAAGTCCACGAACATCTGGGGACCCACAGGTTGAGAACCACTGCATTAGGGTCTTGCTGGATGCCCCATATCCAGAAATAGGCTGATGACAGCAGTTGCTGAGACCCAGATGGGCCTTGACAGAAGAAATCATCAATATGTGTCTGGCTGTGGGGCATAGCCAGATGCTTCTCTGGCCCCTCCCTATTGGAGCAAAACTGTGCATCCTAGGGGGAGTGTGGGTATTGGAAGAGAATACCATCCTACTCAATGACTAAAAAAAAAAGACATAGGTAGGTGTAAGGTGGATCTGTGCTTGCATATGTCCCTGACTGGATGGCACCCAATGTGTTTAGAATTCTCAATTTACCCGCATCAGCTCCACCAAACTACTGGTCTTGCTGGAAAATACTGAACCTGAAGTAGATGGTCGCCGTGCCTACAGTCAATTCATTTTGCATTAGGCAAGGATCTCTCTACCCTTCGGTTATCATCACTGCTTATGGTCCTGCCATAAAATTATTCTAGCAGTTATAAATGATGCAAAGAAATGTCACAAGCTTTTCAGAATTTTCCTCACAAGTAATCATTGGTGGTTCATGTTGCTTTTTGAAGTTTTACACAGAACGTGTGTGACATAAGCAAAGAAGGCAGGTCCCTGCCCCCATGGTACCTAAAGTCTACATTCTAGCAGTTGCAAGGAGGAGATGGGAGAAGACAACAAAGCTTGTCCGGTTATATAATAACATTTTTATAAGGGTTTTTTTGTATGCTGATTGCAGAGACTGTGTGTGTGTGTGTGTGTGTGTGTGTGTGTGTGTGTGTGTGCGCGCGAGAGAGAGAGAGAGAGAGAGAGAGCGAGCGAGCGCGAGTGAAAAGTACTGTGGGTCTGGCTACCTTTTGTGTATTAAGTGTAAATCTAAGTTGCTTTGAGGAACCAGATTGGGCCAACATCTGCTTTAATAAAATACCCTCAAATCCAATTTCCCCTTCTCTTAGGAGTTGCTACGTTTCCCCAAGTTGCATGAGGCCATTGTGGAGGTGGTGACAGGGGTCCTTCGCAGGAGGCTGCCCATCACCAATGAAATGGTAATGAAGGCTGGCTGGTTTTCTTCCACCAGTGGAGGGAGGCTGGCTTCTTTCTCTGTACTTGAAGATGACTGTCCAATCAATGCTTTTTTTTTTTTTTTTTGGTAGGTTCACAATCTAGTTGCGATTGAGCTGGCCTACATTAATACTAAGCACCCAGATTTTATCGACACAGCACTGGTCTCTGCCTCAGTGAGCAGTTCTAAGGTACACCCTCCACTTCCGCAGCACAGAGTTTCTTCTGTCTTTGCAGCTTGTCTTCAGGTCTCGCCCCCCCGTTCACTCTTGCATTTCTGTCTATTTTCTCAGAGTGAACCTGTTCCAGATGGGACCCGTCGATGGAAGAGTGAAAAAGCAGAAGAACCCAGCACTGATGACAGGCCCAAGGGGTCCTCCCATACTTCAGTCTACTCCAGCCCCAGTCGGTCCCATGCAGTCAACCTGCTAGACACGGTCAGCTGGAGACAGCTAGGAAGAAAATGGTGGGGAGGGAAAAAAGGGGGCTGTCTTCTTAGCCAACCTTTCCCCAACCTGGTGCCCTGCAGATACATTGAATGACCAAAGAAAAACATGATCCATGGCTTATGCCATAGGTATGACGACATTTGTGGTCCAGTACATCTGACAGGCACCAACTATGGAAGGACCAACTTGGAGTGAGGCTAGAACATTAGCTGTTTTTAGGAAAGGGCAGACAGCTGGTGCTGATTAGAGTTTGATGTGGTTTGAGGCCTAAAGTATGAGGATGAACTGGAAGGTTGATTCCCATTGGTAGGACCTTGTAGAGGCTCTTAAATAGTGGAAAGAAATGCATTATTATTCTGTTTCCAGGTTGGCTGTTTCATATCTCATGAACTGAAACTGTGTGGAAATAGAACTACAGCTTTTGATTGCACTTGCATGGGTTGGCAGGGGGTAGGATAAGTGTATGTCAGCACACTTTAGGCAAGAATATGGAAATAAAAGGTAGCTGCTTCCAACAGCCTCCCAATTCCTCTCCCTAGCCCATGCCTGCTACACGGAAACTGAGCCAGCGTGAACAGCGAGACTGTGAGGTCATCCGGCGCCTTATCAAATCTTATTTCCTCATTGTGCGTAAAAGCATCCAGGACAGGTAACTGATCTGGCAGTGGATTTAGGCCAGGCATGTGGGTCACACATAAATGCTATTTGGATTTAGCACTCTCACACAATACAAAATGTTTGTTCTCTAGTGGGGCGTAGCAAGCTTACCCTATGATACACATGCACCAGATTTCAGCTAGTCTTGACGAAAGCTGTTGTCTGCTCTCCATCCTGCAGTGTCCCCAAAACAGTGATGCACTTCCTCGTGAACTATGTCAAAGACCACCTTCAGAGTGAACTGGTGGGCCAGCTATACAAGCCTCAGCTCCTAGACACACTCCTCACAGAGTCTGAGGATATGGCTCAGCAACGCAGTGAAGCTGCCAATATGCTCAAGGTGATGGAGGGAAGTGGGTGGACAGGGCAAGGCACCTGGGCCCTCTGTGTGAATTGTTATGGTTGAAGGGGGAGGTCTTGAATGGTTGGGGAAAGAATGTGAGGAGCAAACAGTTCTCTGCTGAGAGAGAGAGAAAGAGAGAGAGAACTACATTGGCTGCCAGGTACCATGCAGCTGCAACACAGAGATGCTGGACTTGACCTTCACTCTCTGAAATTACCTGGATGCAAGAGGCTGCCTTCCATGCTCCATTGTGAACATAACCCAGGACCAGAGATAGGAGTACCCCCTTGGGAGCATTTTCCTCAGGCAACTCCATCAGGTCCACTGTATTTTCTCTAGAAAGTAGTTTAAAAACCTGTCCAGTTCCCAGGCCTCCATGTTTGTACATGCTTAACCTCTTTCTGTACTGCATCCTAATGAGCCTGTTTTGTGATAGTTGATGTCTATGTACATTTTGATTTATCATGTCTGTGGGCTACTTTGACCGTTTTTGTTGGATTCAAAGGTGGAGGTTCTTGTACGTTTTAGCCATCCTGCAGCAAGGTCCTTTATTCTTTTGCAGGCACTTCAGAAAGCCAGCCAAACCATCTCAGAGATCCGTGAGACTCAGCTCTGGTGAGCTACCTCCAAGCTTTGGGAAAGCCCCATATCAGTGACTACCACTTGTCAGAACCATGCATTCATTCATTTCTGCAGCCCACAGAAATCTTTGGAACTTTTTCTGAACAGGAGGGCCAAGAGTGTGGCCTGGGCTATTTCTGGTTCCAGCATAAACACAAAAGAGACTGACCATATTTAGCTGCCTGGGCCTGGGCTTGGGCCTGGGCCTGGCTTCTGGGCAGTATTTTGGTGTCATGGTTCCTGGACTGAACAGAAGCCCTGCCTTCCTTTTCTGCCTCATCCATTTCCAGGCTTGCTAGTCCATCAGTATTGAATGGCTGTTCTGTCCAGTTCGAATTCCTTTTCTCCACTGTTGCATTCTTGGGCTACTCTTTATTCATGGCAGCTCTCCCCCATCCCCTAAATCTTGGTGCATTTGGTAAAAGTTTGGAGTGAGATGATTTTGTCCATATGTTTGTATGTCTGCCCAAGAACTGGGAGCAGACACTCATATTGATGTGGACCTGCGGATGAATATATGGGTGAAGTTAATGCTTTAAAGATGGAGGATGAGGCACTGGCTAAGTAAGAGAAATGAGTTCCTTTGGATTTGGTAAAACTTGTCTGGATGGTGATGGTGGGGTTCTACTCTGTGTCAGAGCAGGAGTTGCTAACGCCAGAGCTCGCTCACTTGAAGTGTATCCTTGCTCTCACCCTTTTCATTCTGGTGTCATGTGCCAGAGTCCCGCTTAGTTGGAGCTGCTAGTCGTCCTGGAGAGCAATGGGAGATTGGGACAGAGTCCAAATGGTCCTCAGGTTTGCACGCACCTCTGAGCCACGCAGCACCCACACTGGGCCTGCACATTTCATGAAATAAAATTGTGGAAGGTTATTGATATTTTTGTGCTCTTGTGTTTTCTGGATGCATGTTTGCTTGAAGGGAGGGATGATGCTTCACGATACGTAGATAACAGCCATAATCCAGTTGGTGACTCTCATTGGTGAAACCCCTGATTAAACCAGGATGAGTAATTTTGGGGGCAATATGCAAGGGGCTACCTTGTCCCTCCTTGTACAGCAGTGGCTAGATAGTTTCTTGGTGCAGTTCCATTCCTTTTCCCCCACTGATTGGCCATGGAGGTTCCCTGGGTGCCATCTGACTGCTGTTGTGCACCACATTCTGGCTATGGTGATACCGGCAGGAAAGGAGGAGCAGAAACATCCCTCTCCAACACACTGTAAGGTGTTCGGTGGCGCGTTACACTCTGACAGTACCTTTACAACCTTGGCATTCATTGAAATGAGGCACAGAACTTCTACAAGTCTTTACGTTAATAGAGGAATTTTAAAATTTCACCTTGTATAGCGAGCTGGGTCTGCCTCTGCAAGGTGGTGTGATCTAGACACCTTCCTCCTTTTGTACTTACAGGAGTGAAGAGCTTAGCATGAGTTAATTACACAGATTCACACATATGGTGGGCGAAATGAGGAGAAATTATACAGGGCAGCGTTTTTTTTTAAACAGATGGATTTTGCTCTGTTGGAGTGGGTTGTGGTGTTTTGGAAGATAGGTGCAGACTCGAATCTTTGTGCAAAAATCTAATGAATACTTGGCTTTGCATGGGTTAGAATGGGTCTTAATATCAAAGACAGACAACATCCAGAGTGCCAATGGGCTATGCAAGATCATCCAGCTAAGAGGACTGTACCTTTCTGCCTCCGTGTTTCAAAAAATATTTGTAAGTGGAAAAAAAAATCCTAATTTTTCCAGGGGGCAATTTTGTTATGTTTTTACATACCTTTTGACATGTCACAGGCCAACAGAAGGAACTTTTTTCAAAACTAGAAGTGATGGGCTTCTGGGGATGGGCTGCATTTTGTCTAAATTTTGCTTCCTCTGCTTTACACCAAAGTTTTACAACTGTCCAGAACTGAACACAATTAACCCTCTTGGTGGCTGGTGATGTCCATGTTACTGAGGCTGGTTTTAATCTAGGCTTTAAGAGAGTTTTCCAAGAACCTGAATCTTATTTCTAAATAGGTTCAACACCTTGATTAGTTCCTCATAAAAACAGCTAAAAACAGCAACGGATTCACTGTCCCTTGGGAATGGGACAGCTCCTGTGTGCGCGCTGTTGGACTGAAGCCACAAATGTTGAGACTTCAATGCATGCTTGGTGCTATAGTGTAGTTCTTTAGCGCTTCTCTAAGGAAGTGGGACTGTCATGCTGCAGGGTTGAAAATGTCTGACAATTGTTCCTCACGCTACTTGCCTCTAGCCCACCCCTGTCTCCCAGCTTCAGGTTGTATCAACGCTAAACCTATCAGCTGGGTACGGTGGGCTGCCAGTATGTGAGTGAAGATGGTACTGGAGGCTTCAAATACATGAATACATTTCATTAAATCAAATAAGCATCAGCTATACTTCCTTAGGCTCAATTTACAGTGTGAAACTGTCCACTCCACATGGGCATCCAGCAGTTCAGGTGAACACCACTCTTGTGGGGCAGGATGAATCATTCTGTTGGAGCCTCATTCTCATCTCCCACCCAACCCCTCCTGAATAATGCAGGCAAATAACACACAAGACACTTCCTCTTCACACAGCAAGGACATTAGATCAATTTATGAAGCATAAAATATACAGTTTCTTATGTACAAAGTGGACCAGAGGTGAGGGGGTGAGGGGAAGATAAGGAACCAAAAATACAGTCAAGTTTGGAGTCTTCCAGCCATGAGCCCTGGGAAAAGGGGCAGGGGAGAGAGGCCCATGCCACAGAAAACGCCACTGGCTGGAGGCCACCCCCTCCCTCTTTGAGGTTGATATTTATAATATATAGTATATATACACGGGAATCTCTGTACAGCAACAAACCCGACACAGGAAATGCAGTGCAGGGTAGGGACAAAGTGCATGCTGGGGGATGGGGTATAGGGTGGGAAGACCTGGCATGGGATATGAAAGAAGGGAGGAAGAAACCCAGGACGCTGCAGGCTGGAAATAGGAGCTGCTACTGCAAGGCTGAAACCACCACCTGCTTGCAGCTCCATGCTGGACTCCTGGGTTCTCCTCAAGAGTGGTGGAGTGTAACTAGTGGAGGGTAGGGAAAACAAAGCATGGTGCGTCCAATCTGGGCTGAGAATCAGTAAAGCCATGACTCTCCCTAAAGCCCTTCACTAAGCAGTCCTCCTGCTACCCTCCTTCCTTCAGCAAACAATCCAAGAGGCTGGAAATCCAACCTCTCATGGAGCTTGGACTCCTTTAGAGCAATTGATGAATAGAGCCCATGGTCATGTCTTGAGAGAATGACCAAAGGTACAAAGTGAAATTGAATACGTCAGCCTTCCTCACTTTGCCTCTCTCCAAGGATGATTGGTTACTACACCTGTAATCTCCCAGCAGCATGGCTGTTGGTCACTCTAGTGGGGAGATGGGAGTTGCAGTCCAAAACTCTGGACAAGGCCAGAGTGAAGAAGGCTGGATTAAATCATTCAAGTTCCTGAGAGGCTCCAGCAAATACAAACCATGCTGCTTGCTATCCCAGGAAGAGAGAAACACAAGAGCATCTCGTCTTCAGAGATGGTCACCTACTGCATATTGGCAAGTGCAATTATTCTATTTGTGCCTCCAATTTGAATTAAGCGGAAACAGAATGTTTACAAATGGATTTAAAACAAAAACAATTTAATCTGTCCAAAAGCTACCATGCCCTTAGAAATCTATGACCAGGCACTATTAAATCAGACATCGTTTCCTTGTGTTCCAAAATTGCAAGATGATAGCAGCCGTAAGCCAATTTCATGTCTCCCGTGGCCCCAAATCCAAGCATCAAAACTAGCAGCCCTGTCTCTAATCCTACTAAATGAGAGGGGTGGGTTGCAGGCTGAGGTAACAGTGTCAGGGAAGAAAGGGGGAGGGAGAAGAATAGGCCTGGATGGGCCCTATAGGCTTGGTTTGGGATAGAAAAAATTTGATCCCATCTTTTTCCCTCCAAGAAACAAAGGGAATGGAAAGTTAAAGTGCATCTTAACTCCCAAGGAGAGGAGGGAGAGGGCTTCACTGCCTCCTCCCTCCTGCCAAGCAGAGACACACTGACAGGCTGAAAAAACAATTCAGGTGACAGGAGATCATATTCGACTTTCTGCTCCTGCTTTCCCACACCCCCAAATCAGTGAAGAGGTGTGTTCATACAAGGCCAGGGATAAAGATATATCTATATGTGAGTCCCCTCCCCATTAAAAATGTTTTCAGTGCAAACCCCACAGCAGGGGTGGGGAGGGGAAAGGAATAAGAATAGCCCTTTATGAATAAGAACTGAGAGGGCAAGACACCATCTTTCCTCCCAACCCCCATGTCCTAGATTTCTCAAACATTACTCATCCCCACTCTCTGCCCCCTTGCTCTTTCCTTCCTTTAATGTAAACAGCAGAAACTCACAAATTCTGTGCAAATTTTTTAAAAAAGGAGATCCTCCTCTCCTCCTCCAAAATGGTTGGGGGCACTGTAGGCCCCTCTCCCCACCTCACCTTGGTGGTTGTCTGAGGAGCAAGGCAAAAGGCCAGGGATCTTCATAAGAATGCAAAGTGTCCCTCTGAGAGAGAAGTCCTTGGTGGCCCTTTGCAAACACAAGGGGAAGCGGGGAACAAAAGTACCAGAAGCATTCAGGAAAACCAACCATCAAGAGGCTCTGAAGGAGAAAGTGGCACAGGTGTCATTCTGTAGGGCAGTGTGTTTGTGTGTGTGCACACTGCACTGAGCTCCAGTGCATGGAATCTGCCTGCAGATACCCCCACCTTGGCAATATCACTGCAACATTTGCCCTTTGGACAGGGCAACGCACCCAGGCAAAGGACACATCATTCCCACATCTGCAACCATCAAAGCGAGAACCTACTTGGAAAGAGCAAGAGATTTTGTCACCCCTGAACTTCCATGCAGACCTGAGGCACAGGCTGATTCCTCAACCAACTCGTGGTGCCTGCTAAAGGCCAAAGAGGGGCAGGCAGAACTGCTTTAAACAGCTGGGAAGTGGGAGGTTGGAGGGATGGCATCATTTGCTATGGGGAGAGAAAGGGACACTTTTTAACTCCTCCTGTTCTTGCCATTTTCCTCTAAAGCTTCCTTACCCCACTACTTTCCCCGTAACAAAGGAAGAGACCTAGGAAAAGGGTGTTTCTCTGTCTCTGCCACTTCTACAAATCACATCCTGCCTCTGCCACTCTGTCAGTATGCAAAATTCCCAGCTAAACAGTTTGACTTTTGGTTTTCAACAGCTGTGGTGACATCGGTGCAGGAGATAGACTTGTCAAAGGGAAACCTGGAAGGGGTCCTGTGTCTTGAATGAATGAGCAGAAGAGGGAACTTCAGCAAGTGTTGCTTGTCATGTAACCAGGCAACAGAAACCACTGCTGAAATGCCCTCTTCTACACAACCATAAAGGTAGAGCGGCCCCCTCCAATTTTCACTCTGGCAGTCCTAGCTGAATAACAAACACCAGGCTGAGCTAACTTCCATAGGGCAAAATCTGGGGCTGCACCTCTGTCTTCAACCAGCAAAGGAACAGAAGGAAACCTGCTGCCTATGGACTCTTCCCCTTCAGAAGGCCACTGGTTGTCTGGTATGACTACTTCCTAAGCTTCTAGGATGCCTTTTCCTGATATCAAATCCCAAGTGTGAAACTGGCAGCATTTTCAGGCCACGAGTAATATTGCATCAACCATATAAGCTCTAGCTCTCTTTTCAACATTCAACACGACCATTTTGTCATTTGAGGAAAAAACAAAACAGCTGACAGAAACTGCAATTTGATACTGTAAATGCTGCCTTGTATAAGAAAGCAAAAGGCAAGGGGCTCTTTTTTGGCCATCCTTCCCTAGAAAAGCTCACTCATTGGGCAGGTCTGATAAATGGCCACCTGCTATAGAAACTGGCAGGGAGACCAGGGCTGAAACCTTCTCTCTGACAGCTGGTTTTCTTCGAGGAAGGAGACTTTTGCAGGGAGAGCATTTAGCAGTGCTATACCACCGCCATCTCCAATCCCACCTACGAATGGTGTTTCCACCTTCTGTGCCGTTTGCCAGAAGCTGGAGTCCACAGAGGCTACAAAATTACACCCGAGGACTTCCTTCTGCAGCACGCTGAGAGAAATGTTGGTGGGGAAATTCTGTGTGAGGGACAATTTCCCTAAGCCAGTACAACCAGAAAGCACGGCACCTTCCTGCTCCGCTGCACCTCATGCTTTTAACACCCCCCTCTGCAAAAGGCATTGCATGGTTCACAGGCACCCCTTTCCTAAACAAAAGGGGAGCAGCGGGGAGGGGCAGGAAGAGAGAAGAGGTGGCGCCCCCTGCCGCAAAGCCCAGATGTGGAGCTGGTGCCACCCACAGGCCACGAGTGGTGTTGCAGTCCAGGCTTCTTCCTTCCCGAGGCACTGCTGCAAAGGAGGCCCTCTCCCAGTTCTGACCCTAGGAAAAAGAGGGACGAGGGGGTGTGGAGTGGGGAGGAGGAAGGGGAATGGCCATAAAGTCTAGACACCCTCCTGACCTCCCCCCTCTCCCCACCGCCTCAGCCTGGGCAGAGGAGGCCCCGAGCTCTGTTATTTATATATTTATATCTAGCCACCGCTCCCATGGCGGCGGCGGTGCTGGCATTCCTCACACGACGGTGCTGATTCTGTTGACCTGCTTCGGTTTGGGATTGGGGGGCCCCTGAGTGGGCATGGCTTGAGGGCCCCCCTGGTGCATGGGGATGTGCTGGGGCAAGGGGGAGGTAGGAGCGGCTGGAGAGTGGGGGCTGAGGGGCGTGTGAGGAGAAGGTGGTGGGAGCGGCGGGTAGGAGGGGTGGGGAGGAATGGGGGAGTGAGGAGGGGGCATCGGGGGCTGGCCGTGGTGCTGCTGAGGCGGGTGGCCGTGATGCCCCGGGTACGGCCCCACACTGGGCGGCGGAGGGGGGCGCTGCAGAATCTGGGCGGGGTGATGGCTGAAGATAAAGTGCTTGGGGGCCTGCTGCCTGTGCAGAGTGTGCTGCCCGCCGGCACCGCTCTGGTGCAGCTGCTGCGGGTACGTGTGAGCGAGGGCGTGCTGCGGGGCCGGGCTGTAGAGGGGCAGTGGCGAGGTGGGCTGGCGCCCGTGGGGAAAGGGAGGGTGCTGGGAAGCGGCAGTGGCCAGCTGGTGAGCCCGTTTCTGCTGGCTGGGCCGGCCCAGGGTGTAATGGTGGTGGGGCTGCGGGGTGGGGAAGGCTGGCACGGCCTGCTTCTGGGGAGGGGCGGAGAGAGGGGGCTGCTGGGAGTGGTGGTAGCGCTGGACTTGGGGTGGCAGAGGGTTGGAGGGCAGGGCGAGGGGTGGGGGCGGAGGGGCTGGCTGCTGGGGCGGGGGCGGCTGCTGGGGGTAGGGAGGCGGCGGCTGGGAGGAGGGCCCATGGCAGTACTGGGCATGGAGGGCCTGCAGCTTGGACTGGCTGCCGTCGGGGAGGGAGGGGTGGCTGTGGTGAGTGTGGTGCTGGGGAAGGTGGTGGTGGGAGGAAGACGCTGAAGAGGAGGAGGCTGAGGCCTGGCTGGGCGGCGTCTGGAAGGGGCCCTTCCCACGCTTGCTGCCAAAAAGGGAGCCCAGAAAAGACGACGAGTTAGAGGGGGGACGAGGCTGGGGCTTGTATTCCTCGGGAGGAGGTGGAGGTGGCACTCTCTGATGGGGGCGCGGGCTGCTAATAATAGATCCCTGGAGCAACACGGAAGGAGCAAGGGAAGAGAGAGAAAGGAAGGAAAAAGGAAAGAAAGAAAGAAAAGAAAAATCAGAGCGAAGAGGAAAAGAGAGACAGACAGAGATGGAGGGCGAGAGAAACAATGGGAGAGAGAAAGGGGGAGGTATTAGACAACTGGCTTCCACAATCACCTTGTGCCTATCAGGTTAGGACTATCCTTACTTTGGTGCAGAGAAGACCCCCTCCCATTCCTGCCTGTCTGAAGGAGGGTGGGCCTTCGTTACAAGTCAGGTGTTCTGAGAAATTGCTGGCCAACCCTCCCACACCTGAGAAATGACTCCCATGTCCTTCAAGCTTCTGAGTCTTCCTCTACTGGGGGGTAGAGGTATAGACATGAGAAAGTAAAAGGGAGAGAGAGAGAGAGAGGGAGAGAGAGACTGAGAACGAAGAAAACAACAATAGCAAGACTGCAAGGAGGCAAAGTGCATGGGTGGGGATGGGGGAACCCACCTGTGCCCCTCCAGCCCAAATTCTGTCTCCTTTTACTCTTGCCCACTTACTTCAATTGTGCTGTCCAAGGATCCCACGCTGTTACGGCGGCCCCGCTTGCCTGCAACAGAGCAGGAGTTAGCGAGACCTGACCTCCCTCTCGCCTTTCCTTTCAAGCTGACATTCCCAACTTTCTATCAATAGCGGGTGATGGCGGAGGACCCTCCCCATTCCCATAAAGCAAAGCAACAGAGCAGAGGCAGAGTTAGCAGAAGACGGAGAAAAAATAGAGTCTCAGCCCTGTTCTACTTCAGCCTGGTGCAGTGCAGGGATTACATGAAATACTCACTTGATGGAGGGCCTCTTTGGCTGCCATTAAACTATTTGGGTCAGAGTGTCCAAGCATTCTGTTGACCCCCACCCCACCCACAATACCTGCATCTTTCCTAGGACACAAAATATAGTTGCAGTTTCCCTCACTCACCCAATCAGTGTTGGCTCTATAAAAATCAGAGAAATACACCTATCTCCCAACAGCAAGCAGCCCACCCCCACTCATGTCTGATGGTCAGCTCCTGCATCTGAAATTCTGAGGTTCCATATTTTTTAGTCAAGTTCATAGAAGGGAACTAAATTATAGGGGAAAACATAATAACATCTTCAGCTTTCTTTAAGCCAGGGTTGTTTGTGTGTGCGCACAATAAATACAGCCTAGAGAGGGGCAAATCTCTAGAGTAAAACAAAGGCTAGGCAAAGGCACAGGAGAACTGTTTTTTTTAAAAAAAACACATGGACTCCACTAAAATATTGAGATTCAAAAGATCAAGTGGCAAAGCTTTTCCTAGACTGCACTGTTCACCTTTTATGTGACTGTGGGTGTTTCACTTTTGAATGTTTCCTTCATACAAAATCTCCTTGCAGGTAGAAACCTAGTATGCCAAGGAGAAAGTTTTAGCCTAAACATCTCTTTTTCTATATGCAGGCATTTGTCTTCTCATTAGAAAACATTTGAAACAAGCAATTTTACACCCAATGCCTTAAATGATACAGTCTAGAAAAACCTCTATCAGGTTCTGCCAAATGCATAAAGGGTCCTGATTGTGCAGTTCTGAAAATGGAGCCCAGAATGGCCCTCTGATTATCATTTCTGCAAACAGAGGCCTCCAGCACACCAAGGAGTGGGAGTAGTGATGTAATCTACTATAGTTCATCTTAGAGGCTGCCTGACAGCACCTCAGGTGGTGCAAGAATCCCACAATCTATCACCAATTTCAGTTCTTGTGGAACCTGGAGGCCTTCCTTTTAAGTTCTCCTCAGTATAAAGTGAGAGATTCTGTTTCCTTCCTGGTCTTCATCCCAGCCCCGAGCCTACCAGGCCCTCTCCTTCTGGGGCCATGGAAAGAACCCAGAGTCCTGACCCCCAGTCCCTCACCAGCGTCAGAGAGGTCGCGGAGGGAGCTGCTGAGAGCACTTCTCTTCAGCCCTTCTCCCACAGTGTAGGCATCCTCCAGGCTGCTCCGAGTTAATGTCCCATTCACGGCATCCTTGGGTCCAGAGGAGGGAGAGGCACTGGGGCGCATTACTCCTTTCTGCTTCTCTAACTCCGCTGTAAAGGGTGAGGGCACATGGGGACAGATAAGCATACAGTTAAGGATTTTGTCTTTCCTGCCCCTTGGCTCTGACTTACAAACAGGGCCTTACTTGTACTCTATACTGGGGGAGCCCCAAAGCTATGTCTGGACATAACAGAAAAAAACAAAACAAAACACCTACAAACATATGCAGAATTTGACCTGAGATGTTAAAAGTACTGAGCTCTGTGTGACAGAAATAGCCAGTCTTTTGAATGCAGTGGGTCTTACCAGTGCTCCTAGCATGTTTCTGCTCTTCACAATGCTCACTAACTTTCAAATATCTTCCCCACAGCAAGGAAGAGTAGAACCAACCACTCACATTCCACACGATATTTCTCCATCTCTTGTACTTCTGCAATGGACTCCCGCAGGTCACTTGTGAAGCGCAACCGATCTTGCAGGCTGGGGGCATTGAAGATTATCAGGACTTTCCTTTCCCCACCAGGAACAGCTGAGAGCAGCTTAATCCCAAACTGGTAATCTGCATGGAAGAGATTCAGAAGCTAGCTGGGTGTGGGCAATCAGAAAATATATACATTCTGTATGTATGTCTTTAATATCCTGTCTTTCCCCCAGCATGGGATCAAAGGTGGCATACAACATTTTAAAAGCACAATATCGTTTTAAAAACCTCCTAATACAGAAGCTAAAACACAATTAAACTAAATTTCTATTTTAAAAATGTAGGTTAAAACCAGCATTAAAAACAAGATTAAAAATCATAAAAATAAAAACACTATATTCCCCATTAAAAGCTCCATCTGCTGCAATAGACTAACACCAAAAGCTTTTATAAATAAAAATTGGTCAGGATGTTGGGTTTTCCTAGAAGGAAGGCACCACAGTGATCCTGACTACAGACTTGAGGGACAGGAGATGGCAGATGAGCCAGATGCTGGATAAACTGGCCCAACACAGAAGCAAAGAGCGAGTGGACAAAAGGCTTTTGGTTCTTCTGGGGACTGTGGGCACAGTACAAAAGGGGTCACTCTTTCAGGGCCCATGGATTTAAAATGGAGAGAACGGGGAAGATAATGATCTGGTATATTTTTAAAAAAAATACTTCAGGGCTGCAAACTTCAGCCCTTCAGATCTTTTGGCCTAAAACTCCCACGAATCCTATCCAGTACAACAATGGTAAGGAGTTGCTGGAACTGTAGGCCAAACCATTTATAGAGGGCCAAAGTCTGCCTGTTCTTGTTCTACTAGATGAACCCAGGGTCTTGATGCAGGGACGGGTTAACAACTAGGCTGCTTATCCTCTGTGTAGCTGGTAGGGTCACTTACAAGAATTCTGAAAGAGCTGCAATTGCATCTCAACAAGAGGGAAGTTCTGGCGGAAACTGTAGGTCACAAGGATCTTCTTCTTCTGGAATATCTTTGTCACCTAAACATTGTGTATGTTTTTTAGGGGAGGATGAAAGAGAGAAAGATTAACAGAGAGAAAGAGAGTAAGGACAGGAAATCAGACACTATGTTATGATTCCTAGAGCTATCCAGAAGTACTGTCATCTGCATTAGCCAGAACCCACTTCTCTGACAAGATGGTACAGCCTGACCCACAAATTAAGATACTCATTGTTATATTATATTTAAAGAAATCACAACAACAACAAAGAAGAGGGCAGATTCAAACATGATACAAGCAGAATCTTTGGGTCTGACTGCTATGCTGTAATAGCAATATTTGTAGGAAGAAACCATGTGGACTTCTATCATTCCTTCTCATGATTGGTATCACCAGCTCCAAGATAAGATAAGAAATTCTCAGTTAAAAGAATGATGCAATTTATTCCACCTCCATAATCCTGGACATTTTCCCAATAGAAATGGAAAGGGTCACATGGAAGGAAAGAACTCTTCTACTTTGTATAAAACAGGCCCACAAAGATACCATTTCACTGTTTCTAATATCTGTTCAATATAATCTAGGAATCTTAGTGTTTCTTCTGTGCTTTTAAATATTTGCATTTAAAAACACAGAGCAAACACTAATCACTTATCATAGTACATAAGGTCCTCATATCTGAGTGACCACTATACACGATTTCACTTACTTGGGCTGAAAATACATATTTTGAATTTAATAGAAATTAAATAGAAATTGAAGTAATAATGGGGAATACAATACAATATTACATGGAAAATGGAAGGGAATGGAAAATTCCAACAAATGGCACCCTTCTCACTCTCAAGCTGTCCTGTTTTGTCCAAGTTGTCTTGCATTTCCTCCTTGTACACATGTGCTGTACCCTACCCAGTTGTTTAGTAGGCCTCTGGGTTATGTGAGCTAATCACAATACAGTGCGCTTGTGTTCTTGGGCTTGTACAGTACAGTAAAGTGCTTGTCCTTTTACAGCAGTAAAGTGCTTCTGCTTGAGTGCTTGTGTTGCTTGTAATGGCCCCTAAAGTACAAGAGTGGTGATGCTGGAAATCCTGATAAGTCTAAAAGAACCTGTAAAGTGCTTCTGTTAAGTGAGAAGATGAAAGTTCTTCATTTAACAAGCAAAGAAAACAAAACTTCTACTGAGGCTGCTAAGATCTATGGTAAGAATGAAACCTCCATCTGTGAAATTCTGAAGAAGGAAAAAAGAAATCCATGCGAGTTTTGCTGTCATACCTCCAACTGCAAAAGTTGCGTCCACAGCGTGTAAAAAGTGCTTAATAAAAATGGAGAGAGTTTTAAACTGGTGGCTGGAAGACATGAACAGAAAATGACTTCCCATTAACGTCAATGTGTTATGCCACGAAGCACTGAGGACATATGATGACTTCAGCAGGGTATTCCCTCAAATAAGAGCCACCAACCTCTTTGTTGCAAGTAGGGGATGGCTGCACAGATTTAGGAACAGTTTGAACTTAAAAATATAAAACTGAGTGGAGAGGCTGCATCTGCCACTGAAGCAGCTGCTTCCACATTTCCAGATCCATTTAAGAAGCTGATCGAAGAAAAAGGCTATGGTCCAAAGTAGGTGTTCAACCGTGATGAAACTGTGCTCTTTTGGGAACAAAATATCCACTAGAACTTACATTCATAAAACTGCAAAGACAGCAGCAGGGCAAAAAGCACGGAAGGACAGATTAAGTCTGGTCCTATGTGTCAATTCTGCAGGGCATTTAATAAAGCCAGGCATAGTGTACTGACACACTCCTAAAAACAAAACAAACTTTGTCTGCCCATGTTTTGGCAGCACAATAAAAAAGCATGGGTGACAGCCATCTAGTTTACAGAATGGTTTCACCAATGTATCATCCTGGGAGTGAAAAAAAAAATTTTCAGCAGAAAGATTTGGAATTTAAAGTACTATTAACAGTAGACAATACACTTGGCCATTCTGAAACTGTTTGCTATGAAAATGGAAATGTTGATGATGTTTTCTTACCTCCCAATACATCATCACTGATTTGTTTTCTCAAGGCCACGTACATCCACCTGGTATTTGATCATATTCTGGCAGCAGTTGATGCAAAGCCTAATGTGGAATAATGCAGTGCTGGAAATCCTTTACTGTTGCTGATGCAATAATCTTAACCAAAGCTGCAGTGGATGAATTAAAACCAGAAACTGTAAAGTCTGCTGGAAAAACTAGTGGAGTGACATTGTGGATGATTTTCAAACCCCCCTGAGGATCAATGGAGAAGTTAGGAAGATCATTCACACAAGAACTTGATGGAGAAGGATTTGATGATCTGCTGCAGGAGGGAGTGGAGGAACTTACTGACAGCCATGAAGAAGTATTAACCAATATGTAATTGGAGGAACTTGTTAAGATGTCTGAAGAGGAAGAAGAAGAAACGGAAGCGGAACTGGCTATGTGGTCATAAGAGAAATTTACCAGTGTTTCAAACTGCATGGACATTAAAGGACAAAATTATGGAATATGTTCCTTGGATGGAATGCAGCATTAAAGTCACCAATATGATCACAACCTCTGCAGCAAGACTTTGAAGAGTTAGCAAGAGACAACAATTTCTGATAGCAATGTTCAAAAAGGTTCCTGCAAAAAGATTCCAGCAAAAAAACCTTCAGAGGATCAGCAAGCACCAACATTTTCAGCTCCTGACAGCGACATCATCCTGGTAGACATCATCCTGGTTTTGGTATCCACGCTAAGTCTGGGAACGTATTTCCCACACGTAAAGCAGACCCTACTGTATTCTCAATCAATCAAATGTCTTTCTAACCAGCATTAATTTTTCACAGGTTTATTCATATACTTTCATTCTCCATCCTCCCCTGAGTCCTTTTCTTCATTTCTTCAAAGCATTTTAATTAAGCCAGTTTTATGAATCACAATCGCACTCCAGCACTGAGACACACCTCTCCTTCTCTGCATGACAATGGCCACGCAGCGTCAACATTCATTATCGGAGAGAAAACCAAGAGGCGGTAGGCGTGTAAGTAGGCAGGCAACAGGGCACTGCTGGACAGAAATAACTCCTCACAAGGAATGTTGTGAGTTTTCACTAGCAGTGTCTGACTTCTCTCCTCACCTGGGCTGGTCAAAACTGGAACAAGGTAAGGCAGCCAGATGTGCTCAAAAACCCAGGCTCTCTCCCAACTCCCCTCAACACCCAGGGGCCCAGGTGCTCCCACTCCCTCTCCTTACCACTAAGAGGTCATTGAAGAGGAAGACTTCCCTCTGGTGCAGCCCAAGCCTCTGAGGCCGGTTGGGGTCAGGCACCTCATACAGCTGGCAGCAACAAACAAGACGCCTGTGGGGCAAGGAGAGGACCTGGGAGGGATAGATCAGAAGAACATGTTTGGAGCTGAAGCTAAGAATATGGGTGGGGGGAACCCCAACTAAACCACCACCACTCTCCTCCAAAGGCGTCTCTTGACTCACCGGCTTTTTACCCACAATCATGCGCTCAACCGCTTGGACCTGAGACACGTGGTCATCGTTGGTGCGGAGCTCCCGGCTCTGAATCCGTTGGTAAATCCCTACCAGTAGATCACGAGGAATATCTTCACCGTTATCCACTCCTGGTGGAGAAGAAATCAAAGACGTTGGAGATGGAAGGTCAGCAGTGAATGCCTCAGCCACATTTAGTCTGTTTTAGAAAGCAGTAATAGCAACACTCAGCATGGATTTAACACTGTGGAACAGGTAAGGTGTCACACCAGATGCTGCTAAATCTTAACTCCTTAGCAAGCATAAACTTGCTGAGTATAAACAGATGCTGCATAAAGCACAACTCCTTAGTAAGCACAGTGAATAGAAGGGAATTGTGGGAGTTGCTGCCTGGCAGTATCTGGAGGCCTACATATTCCTCATTTCTGACCGTACACAGAGGTATATCTAGGGTGGGGCAACTGGGTTGCGTGCCCTGGGTGCCAATGCCAAGAGGGCACAAAAAAAGCCAAACGCCTCACCCTGCCATCCAGGCCTGGCCTGCTGCTGCCCCCACGGCTGCTGAGGTCCTTCCTGGCCTGCTGTGGTGGGAGCGGCGGTGGCAGCAGCACTTAGGGGTGCAGTTTCCACACTTGCCCTAGGCACTTTTGAGCCTAGATACGCCACTGACCATATGTTCTTTGTAATGCTTTCTACAGATTTTGTTTTTAGCACTCACAACAGTCCTGTAAGGTTGGCTGATGTTGTTATTCTCTGTTTTAAAGACTGGGATCTGAGGGCATGAAAACAATGGCCTCCCTAATGCTTCCTAGCGCGTAAGTGGCTGAGTTGAAATTCAAAGCTGGAATCTGGACTGTGTGAAGATTTTCACTGATATTCTGGGTCAAATATACCTTAATTGAAAAAGTGTCCAGCACTGGCTCTTTTTTTTCTCAGATGTGTTACAGCATATTAATTTTGTATCAGAAAAGTCTTTGACATTTGCAGATGCTTATGTACTTTTAAATTATCTTTCTGCAACTTGGAACTCAACTGATGGTCAGTATGACTGTGTCATCCTTGCCCTTTCTGTAGCAAAAAGAGTCATATTGCAAGGCTGCAGAGGCAAATATACTTGCCATCCATTGTCTGGCAGGCAGAGGATCTTACTGCTTTATCAAAACACACACGTGTATATTACAGACACCAGCTTCGATCAGATTGAAAGTCTGGGTACATATGCCCAGCTTATTAATATATATCCTCAACCTATGAATATATCCCATGTATTCCCTTCACCCTCTTTTACTTTTCTCTCTCTTTGTCCTCCTCATTTTTGTACTTGCAATAAAAACCTTAATTGAAGACAATTAAAAAACCTTCATTTAAGATCAAAAGGGTGCCATTCACTGTGTTTTGCCCAGAAAGGCACTGTACCTGCCTAGTAAGTCCAGCATACTTTGTCAGCACTGCATTTCATAGGAGCTTATAGAAAGCTCAGATTTGTCAGTACAGGCTGTTCTTCAGCTTGGTATACTGTGGCTGTGGAGCTAATTGAGCTCCCATTGGAGCCAATCTGTAATTTTTGATTCTTACTTTGTATCTTTTATTTAGTAAGCATCATTCCAGTTTAGCTAAGGGCAGCTGGAACACTGACATGTCAACCTCGAACTGCTGCAAATCTTACTCAGCCATTTTTCAGTGAATATTGCCCATTAATTTCCCAACAGTGCATGAGATCCTACATCTTCTCCATGTGGTGCAAATATCTGCTAGCGGAGTTACGCTATGCAGTCCCTATACTGAACACCATTTCAGCACCTATCACCTTACTGCAACGCACAGAAGCAATACACAATGTGCAGTGAGCACTGACACATTAGTCTACGTGTGTCTGCAATGGTTTCATAGGCAGAACTCCACTGCTGCCACCACAATCAATTGGATACATCTGCTCCTCTTTGATCAAAAAAGTCATACACACCTGTGTATGTTATCAACAGGATGTTGGTCACTAATTTTAAGTCTACCATAAAGACTGAAAGTACGTAGGATGCCATTTGCACCCTGCTGAGAGCCACTACCTTCTGGGAATACCTGGCAGCACACCAACAATCTTCCATAGGCCCAGAGGATTTTCACCAGCCTGATGCATCACGGTACTGGCCAACCAACCAAGAGGTCAACTGGAAGAGTCTGTGGGTGGTTTCCTTAGGGTGGACACGAACAGGGAAGTTCCCTCTCAAGGCCACCTGAATGACTTAAAAATGTCAAGCAGAGCCTAGATTTGGGTTTCAGCGGTTTTCCTGTGTTCCTTTGGTTTTTGTTCTGTAGGTGATATATTGTTATCGAGTTAGGGGGTTTATAATATTTGTTTACGTATGGCTAATTGCTTCTTGTTACACTTCTGGATGGTTTGGGCAAGGGTGGGGAGACTGGGCATGTACGCCTCTTATCCCCTTTACAGGGCTCCCTTAAAGTGAGGCAATCAGGGACGTGCCCAGCTCCAGACTTGTTTCACTTCCAGGTAACAGGAAACAACATCATGGCTTACATGCCCAGGTGGGATCCCTCTTCTGTCGTCCCACAGATCCCACTCCCCCCAGGGGCTGGGTCTTCACCAGCCCACAAATGGATCTGCCAATGCCTGAATTCCCTGCCCTATGCTTGGACAAACCTCTCAAGCTATAAGCAGTAATGCTCTCTGTGTTCTTCCATCGCCCTGCACTCTGCTCACCACTTGACACTAGGGCCACAAAGATGCTGGGTTGTTGTTTTTGATGAAATAAGAAGCTGAAAAGTGCATGTACTACATTTAAGCTCTCACAAAATTGAAGCACATCCTCTGTCTCCTGACAGATAGCAAAGGCAGCCAATGAAAAGAAACAGTGGCAGCCAAGTTCCTTTAAGGTCCAAAGGCTTTAGAAAAGAGAAGATTCCAGCCCACCTCGCAAATTCTTGATGAAGTCATCTAGTTTCATCTTCCTCTCTGCCTTGACGCTAGGGCTGTACATGTCGGTGTTCAGGAGGATGATGGCAAAAGCCAGGATGAAAATGGTGTCTGGGTTCCGGAACTGGCGCACCAAGGGGGCATTGCATACACAGTAGCGCTGGCTGGAACAAATGCAGTAGAAGTCAAGTTGAAGAGAAAGTGATTGTTAGCACAAAGAAATCTCTGAAGATGCTTTACCTCTCAGCTCTGAACTAAATGGCACATATGGTGCAATGGTCACTAACTCTTCTTATTAATATGGCTTAGGAAGAATTTATCAGTGGATTGTAGTCCTGGTTCATATCTTTCCATCTTTGTGCCATTTTTTATTCAACTCAATCCTCTATCTATGAAGGTTGCAGAGAAGGTAACAGTTTAGGCTTACTTATAATAAGGTTGCTTCATCACTTCAGTTTCCTATGAAAAACATCCTTTGAAAGACATCCTCACATAGCAAGAGCTGGTACTTATCACACAGTGGAATACTACCAAAAGCTGCATTTCACCCTAACAGGGCAGTCATTCCATCTTGCCATGAAACAGGACTTTTCAATGACATGGGAAAGTGAAATAGCCCACTTACCCTAGGATGACATTAGCTAGCATCCCCCCAACAAAAAAAGAGCTGGGCTTAGAAGAGCCAGAAATAAAGGTAATTTATCAAACCATTTTCTCTTTTCTAAATTAAAAAAAAAAGGCAGCTTAACTTAAAGAATTCATAGTGAGTCGGGAAATTCTGCATTGCATGGTTCCATTGTCCTTGAATTAATTCAGTTTTTCTTTCATAAGTATTTATGAAAATTCCACATCTCATCATGGAAATTTTCATATTCCATCTTCCATGGTGGAATGCAGAATATTCATAAACATTCACTTTGCTGATACCTCTCAAACAGAATCGTCTTTCCAGTTATGTAAACAGCCAGCTAATTACTCTATAGACACATTCATTACCTAAAGCTTAAGCTGGTTAATTGGCAGAACTCAGTTTTATGGAGCAAAACTTGAAAATTAAGGACAAGCTTGCTTTTTTGGGAAGGTTTAGGTTCTGCTGTTTTAAATAGGGATGCAAAAAAGAACCTTAAAATAAGCACTGCTTATAACAGTGAGGAAATCATGTGTGTATTAAACTGCAAGCTATATATCACACGCCCTTGAACATCTCATGAATGTACTTACAACTTTTTAGATATTAAATATTTTGACCATATGATAATGCATTTCAGTGTAATCAGATAATTCACAGACTAATCCATTTAGAGAGAACATGATCAATCTATAAAAATCCTCTTGAGAAGCCCTAATCAATATGCACGGTAGATAGGATTCCTTAAACAGCAGCACAGTGAACTAGTTCTGTATGCTGAGGGTTCACAATGGTTTAACTTTCAAAATCTATCAAGAGAAAGGCACCTTTCTCTTGAGGCAGATAGAGACAACACAGAGACATAAATGCCTGAAATATACATGGCAACATTGATTCAGATCCTTGCTTCTATCAATGCTTTCTAAAGATTTACATGTTGCATGTATCTTTATATCTGTCAGAGTGGAGAGGCCATCTGCAATATGGATTTCTACTCCACTTCCCTTCCGATAACGTGCATCTTATCCTGAGAGACAAAGAGAGAGGCCATTTCCACACTAGCCTGTTATAGTGCTATTATTCCACTTTCAACATCCTATGGAATCCTAGGGCTTGCAGTTTAGGGAGGGGCCTCAAAAGCCCCTCCCTAAACTGCAAAGCCAAAGATTCCATAGGACGTTGAAAGTGGAATAATTTTTTTCATTATTTTTTTATTGATATTAAATTATATTCAGTTATTTATACAAAATAAAGGTACAGCATCATTAATCTTAACATCATATTACATTTCATATTACATTAACTTAACTAGTACATATTACATTTCTTTCAGAGTTCATTTTCCATACCGTGTGTGTGTGTGTGTGTGTGTGTGTGTGTGTGTGTGTGTGTATTCAAATCCCTAAAAAGGAAACAGGGCAAAGCAGAATAAAACAAAACAATACAAAACAGAATTGTTATGAATAATTACTCCCTCTAGTTAGGGCTCACACAACTGGCTAACCAATATTTAAATATTCATATTCCTTTTGTTTACACATCCCCTCTTCTTTTTTTTCCTCCTCTGATGTCTTTGTTGTTCCTCCTCCTCTTACTTTTGATGTTAATCCATTAAAATTATTATACCACTACCAATATCCTTCAAGAAGGATATGGATAAGCTGGAGCAGGTCCAGAGGAGGGCGACCAAAATGGTGAGGGGCCTGGAAGCCATGCCCTATGAGGACAGACTTAGAGAGCTGGGTATGTTTAGTCTGCAGAAGAGAAGGTTGAGAGGGGACATGATAGCCATGTTTAAATATTTGAAGGGATGTCATGTCGAGGAGGGAGTGGGCTTGTTTTCTCCTGCTCTTGAGACCAGGACAAGGAGCAATGGATGCAAGCTGCAGGAGGGGAGATTCCGCCTGAACCTCAGGAGGAATTTCCTGACGGTCAGGGCTGTCCGGTAGTGGAATGTGCTGCCTCGGAGTGTGGTGGAGTCTCCTTCGCTGGAGGTTTTTAAGTGGAGGCTGGATGGCCACTTGTCGGGAGTGCTTTGAGGGTTTTCCTGCATGGCAGGGGATTAGACTGGATGGCCCTTGTGGTCTCTTCCAACTCTACATTTCTATGAATTATTAATAATTATTCTATTATTCCATCCCTTACGTATTATTGTTCAATCAAACATGTTCCTTCGATGACTTTGTAATACGTAATGTATACATTGTAGTATGTAATATATACATTCGTAATACCTAAAAAAAAAAAAAATGGAATAATAGCACTATAACAAGCTAGTGCGGAAATGGCCAGAGAGAGGAGTGCAGAGATGCCTTTGAAAAAACTTCTTGTCTTCCTTATGTAGCAAGGCTAAGGACCAGGCAGGATACTCGCCCTGCACTTGTCTTTGGGCATCCAGTTTTAAATCCAAAGAAAAACCAAACACAAACAGAAAGCAAACTTGTGCTGTCAGTGTCAGGCTCTGGAAAATACTTAAAAAAAATGATTAAAGAGGTTATGTGCTTCTTTACTCTATTTGCAGTGTTTCTTTACTCTGTTTGTTAAGATGGCAGGCATATTTATTTTGTGGGTGGATCCTGTCTAAATTAATCATTTACCCAGAACACAAAAAATAAAACAGAAACCCCTAATTAGGTTCCTCTGTCAGGGAGAGTTTACATGTGGAAATCCTAAAATATTCCTCAGAATTGAAGTTATTTACAAAGAAAGGTGACACAGTTTTTGCAAGGCTGATCTCCATTTAAAAGGAGAGGAAGTATCCCTCCCACCCTCGATATACATAATACCTCCAGGCCTCCCAAGAGTTCTTTTGGTGCCAAACACTGACAGGCATTACTATCATAAGATAAGCTTTACAGGTGGTAAATGATGCAGCAGACGGTACACATCAGAGAAGCATGGATTCCAGCATCTCCTCACAACACATGATAGACTTTGTCCCCCCAAAATATTCTACCCAGATTTATCCCTTGGCTGACAATCAAATCAAATCCTCATCGCTGGACACATGGGGATCCTTGGTCTGGGCAAGAATTATATAGTGCCATGGCAAACAACGAAAATCAAAATGTACAAATGTGATTCATCTCCCCGCAAAAGCTATGAAAACTGTGCAAGCAGGTTAGCAACAGAAGAAAATCCATTCTCACATCCCTTCTCTTCTCCCTTCATATCTTTTTCCAGCCTCAAGCAGCAAAATAAATGCAAACCACATCCAACATGGTCATGAATACAATGTAACTCCTTTGTGCCACTGGACAGCTGTCCGTATTTGGCTATGATGCTAACAAGGACTTCAAAACCCATCCTCCCAATAGCAGAGTCCCAGTTCACTACAGTATCTTTATGTCAGCTTTATTCTGCATAAAGAAACAACTATGCATATAAGAAATTTCTTTCCTTCCTTTATTCCTTTGATCTTGAACAACTGAATCTTGCTTCTTCTACTTCAAAATACAACTTCCTTCCCCTTCCAAAACCCTTTGAAGCAGCTTTGAAAACAACCTGAGCCCATTATCTATCTTAGCCTAATAAATTCCATAAATTAAGAGTGGCTTGTTAGGAATCATTTTCTTTGCGCAGCCCTGAGTTCTGTTTTCCCCATCAAATGAATGACCTTTTTGGAGCTCATTGCAGTCTGTTTTGGGTTATTGCTATCCTGAATGACATTCTGGTGCCATTTCACAAATGTGTCCACCTCTTTGCTGTTGTCAGGCCTGTCTGCTTAAAATCTGGATTTCCCACAAATCACACAAGGAGTGGGATGAAGGACCCCAATTTTAACAGCAAAAGGGGCATGGGCAGTGGGGATAAGCCCTCATCCCACTCTTGTGGCTCATCTCTCTGGCTTCTCAGCTAGAAGTGTTAAAGTTCAGGCAGGACCACCCCAAAACATTTTGCTGCCTGAGGTGAAGGACAGAATGGCACCTGCTCTCCCATTCCACATATGGAAGGGGCAGCTGAAGCTTACTTTAAGACTGGTGATGGCATATCTTCCTCTAGCACAGCAGAGAGCAACTGGCCCAGAGGGAGATCAGGAGAGGGCCTGTGGCTCAGAAGAGAGTGGCCCAAGGGGCTCAGGAAGAATAGGGGCTGGGTTATAAGGCTGCACTCTTGCACCTGTCTTATGGAGCAGTTGCCTCATTCTGCCTAATGGAAGGGCCAGTCTTGGCCTGCAGCAATAGATGAGAAGGCAACAGGGGCATAAGCCAGTGGAGAGAAGTCCAGCTTCTACCATCTGCACATCCTTTTTCTTCCTAAGATCAGTCACTCTCTCCACTGTTTTGTGTGTTAGAGGCAAGCACAATATCAGGGAGAGGGCAAGATGATCTGAGGCCAGGACTCTCAGGTTCCACCAAACCAGCCTAAATTTTCTGGTTATCTACATCTAGTCAGTGGTTAAAACCATCCAAGAAAGTTAGACTGTCACCATTCCATGCACATCTGCTCAATCTCAGCAAGACTGTACGAAGCAAGGGCAAAAAAAAACAACTTCCTTCTCTGGAGCCTTAGACCATTTCCACACTAGACAGTTATAGCGCTATGATTCCACTTTCAACATCCTATGGAATCCTGGGGTTTGCAGTTTCGGAGGGGCCAGCCAGCCCCTCCTGAAACTGCAAACCCCAGGATTCCATAGGATGTTGAAAGTGGAATCACAGCGCCATAACACTCTAGTGTGGAAATGGCCTTAGATAAATAACCAGAAACCATGACCAGGAGTGGATTTAGAATGAAGGCAAACCTCTCAGAATAAATGCACATAACTCCAAACGTATCAAAATATCAGGCTAGATCTCAGACCACAGGAACAAGGTCTACACAGAGGGCTGGATTCTAGACATCCAGGCAGCTGCAGTGGCAATCACACAGCCTTATGGCAACAGTATTCTGTGAAGATGTTGTGTGGCAAAGAACATGGGACTGATTTTGTGTGTGGGCGTGTGTACATGCATGTGCATGCACGGGGAGGTTTTTCTATGCCTCTTTTCCTCAGCAACCTTGTGGGACCTGATTAACCAATTAGGAAGCCAGAAACCTTGAACCTTCTGTGGTTTAACACTCAGGTAAGCCAATATTACTTGCCCTTGAGAAATCTCAAGCTGACCTTGACCAGGTCAAAACACTGCCTCCTCCTGACCGTCGAGAGAAACTAAACAGTTTGGCTACAAAGTTAATGAAAATAATAATGATGAAAACAAATGATGCTTTAACCCTGAAAGAGTTAAATAAATTATTAAATAAATACTTTAAATGAAACAAATAAATTCCTAAAAAAAGATTTTTGTAATATATTGGTTTAGACATATTCTCTGCTGTCATGTGTTGTTTAAACCTGATTTTTGTTGGCAGCCAACTGTCAAAATTGTGCTGTTATGCAAAATTCTTCACTTGAAGCATGAGAACTGGAACTTGAGAGGGACCCTGGTACCTTTTCAGCCAACTCTTTGGCCAAAACCCAGTTCTCCACAAGCCAACTCACACGTTATGCTGGAGGCACATAACGCTAAAAGCAAACTCTACACTATTTTTACTTCAGTTTACAATAAATAAAATATACTACTCCTGCACAATCATCTGTACTTTTCTGTCCCTCTTCCTTATAGTACATCTTCATACTCACACATACCCACTTGTACTAAGGGGAAAGGGAACCTAAAAACAAGAAAAACAGAGACAAAATAAATGTGACTGGGATCTAATTATTATTCCAGACATTAAACTGCTTGAGACTCTCCTCAGAGAATTAAAGCACTTGCTCATTCCTTCTCCCTCCTCTTTCAGTCAATTCTTATTCATAGAACTCCATGTGACTTCTGCAAACCAAAGGCAAGCCCCAAGCTGAAGGGGAAGAGGCAGCCTCACCCGTTTCCCTCAGAAGGAAGGTTGTCTAGTGCATTTGAGCTGGTGGAAAATGCCTTTCCTTCTGCCAAGTGATGATCGCCATGCAACTGCTATCAGTTAAGGCATTACCACAAACTGCAATCTTGTATGTGGGGTTAAAGGAGTAGAATGGAAACCCTCCCAACCTCAACTGTAATGCTGGCTCCCTGCTAACCATGATTTGCAAATGACTCCATTTCAGGAATGAACACGCTCTTTTTCTTCTTCTTTGTGTCTCTGTCAAAGGTGTCACCCTTCCTTATCTTGTTTATCTAAACTTTGACATTTTTGACAAAATCCAGTACAAAATTGCCTGAGAATAAGTTCCACTGAAATCAAGGGGGATGAACTCTAAGAAGACATATATCGCACAACGTTATATCTGCAACAGTTCTTGCCTTGATTAATGTTAACCAGTGGTTTCCAGCTCCATTCAAGGGGGTATTCTTGGTAAGCATTAAGCTTGGTTAACATTTATGAAGGCATAACACTAAACTATTGTTTCAAATTTTATTATATAGGAGCAATATAACACACACACACACCAGCTATAGGTCTGAAGAAGGTTTCCAGAACATGAGAGGGGCCTTGAGGTAGGCATGGGGTGAAGTCTATTCATAAATACAAATTATATATTAGTGCCATGGATCCACTGTGCCTCAATTTAGACCAACTGGTGGTAAGTCAAGCTAGTTTTTGTGGGCAAGGACTTCTGATGTGATAAATGTTCCATCAGGACAGACTGTGCCACATAAAACTGATTCGCAAGGTCTAGTTGCTGAAGATCTTGAATAGGGCAGGCCATTCTACCTGGTCAAACACATCTAGATGAGTTGTTCTAAGGGACAATTCACCTAGAATACTGTGTCTAGTTCTGAGCACAATTTAAGAAGATTATTGATTAGATGGAAAGTCACAGATGACTATGACCAAAATGGTAAAAGGTCTGGAAACCATGACCCATGAGTACTGGCTTAGGGAGCAGGGCATGTTTAACCTGGAGAAGAGAAGGTTAAGAGGGGACATGATTGCCATGTTTAGATGTCATATTGAAGATGGAGCTTGTTTTCTGCTGCCCCAGAGAGTAGGACATGGAGCAAGGGATTCAAACTACAGGAGAAAAGATTTCACCTAAACGTCAGGGAGAACTTCCTAACAGTAAGATTATCTGACAGTGGAATACACTGCCTCGGAGTGTGGTGGAATCTCCCTCTTTGGAGGTTTTTAAACAGAGGCTGGATGGCCATCTGTTGAGAGTGCACTGATTGTGTATTTCTGCATGGCAGGGGGTTGCATTGGATGGCCCTTGTGATCTCTTCCAACTTTATGATTCTACGACTCTACAATGTTTAAAACTCTTCATATAGCACCAGTCATCTGCCCATTAGACATGAAGCCAATTCCCCCCTCAGTACGGATATAGAGCAGTAATGAACTACTTCAGAGATGTGGCAGGGTGAATAGTTTAGCATCACGGTAGAGTAAAGTAAAGAGTTGACAGGATAGCTGGCCTCACTGGGCTCCAGGATTCTAACTTTCCCCTCACAATGCCATTAAACAGAGGCTTTACAAGGTGAGGCATAACTTCTGTGTTAAAGTATTTATAGAAATCCCACATAAAACCATCAAGTGCCTAGGGATATGCTTATTTTAAAATATTTGATGGCTTCTGTGATTTCTTTTCCAGTTACTGGCTGGTTCAGGCTATTTCTGTGCATCGAAGTAATCAGCCAAATACCAAGAGATACTAAGAAGTGTCAAGTCAGGAAGTCTTGAATTCTCCAATTCATGAAGGTTCGTTGTTTTTAATGGCAGTAATAACGATCTTGGAACATTTCTCTTTCAACACTCCACTGAGCACCCCAAACCTCCTTGTGGCCAAAATCTCAGCAAGCCTTTGCCTACCTCTGAAGCTGAGACAGTGTTATTTGCCCAAGGTCACCCAGTGGCCTTCCATGGCTGAGCAAGGATTTGAACTGTGGTCTCCAGAATCATGGTCCAATGTTTAAAAAATTATTCTGGCCATGTGAAATGTATGTAAGAGGTGAACTGTCACTCCTGGAGGCTTCCAGAAGAGCCTCTTCACCCCTTTTTGGCCAGGTAAAGGAAATTCCAGAGATTTTGGAGGGGCAAAAAGTGCCTCAGAGCTCACATGCAACCCAGAGCCACACTTTGCTGATTCTTGTGACAAGGCTTCCCATCTGCCCTTTTCATGGATAGTTTGGCATAAACCATTTTGTTTTCATTTTTTTTTAAAAGACATGTGATTAAAAGAGAGAAAAAATGACATGAGAAACAAGGTGCAGTAATGTGTGTGATCCCATGTTCCCAGAATCTTTCAAACCTGTTCTGTTGTGTTTGCTGAGTGTAATCTGGTTAAATCCTTAGGTGTGTCTGCTGCACCCAAGCTCCTATCTGGGTTCTCCTTCCTTTATTTTTATTCTGTTGACCCTGAAATGATCTAAAACAGTGATTTGGAAACTGTGGCCCTCCAGATGGAGGGGACTTCAGCTCCCATGTTTCTTGAACATTGGCCATATTTAATGAGACTTCTGGGATTTAGAGTCCAACACATCTGGAGTTAGAAGCTTGTCAGAATGATAATCCTTTCCCTTAGGACCCTCTGATTCTATTAGAGTATTTATTTTTTTAAAGAGCATGCTGATGCACACATATTTTTCTAATGTTTTTGTATGCTTTTTAATCTGTACTGGTTTTAATAATTCATAAGCTGCTCTGAGTCCCATTATTGGGAAAAAGGTGTGGTGAATGAATGGGCACACACACAATCAATCAATCAATCAATCAATCATATAGACTGCCAAAAATGCTACCTAAAATGAGGGTGGAGGGACAAGTCCCGAAATGGCCAGAAATCCACTTCTGTTTTTGCAAAAGTTTTTTTAAAAACTTTAAAGGTAGTGGGGAGCCTTGTGAGCTGCTTCAAAGGGAAGTTGCTGCATGTGGACGGCTCCAGAAAAGTCAACTTGACCATTTCTATAAGGAAAAATAGCAAGGTCTGGGGCATTCTGGAGTAGGACTGCCCATACAGCACAAGAGAGCTGCATTCGCCTCCTGCCCTTTGCCCGCCCCGCTACTAGAGTTTGGAGCATTCAGTGGACTAAACCTAGCCTGGGGTGTAAAAAGAGCCAAGTGTTATATATTATGATGCTAGAAATTGCCTTACAAAAATTGAGCAATTACTCATCTTCTTGAAATAGTGGTTAGATATGATAATAGCAAGACTGGGCTTTCAGTGTGCCCCTTGCGCTGTACTGATTTCCCAGTGTAATACTGACAGATTCATGGTAGTGACTCCCTTACTGTAGACCTACGTCAGGCATAAGCCTGTAATCACATTTACAACCGTGCTTCTCTTCACTGCAGAGCCCAGCCTATTAATATTTACTGAGACAATGTTTATCTTATCCAGGCTAATAGGTTGTGAAATGCTTCAGTGTAAGTGTGCAACTCTTACTTGTTGCTAAAGACTTATCACTAACTGGAAAGCTAACTTACTCAAGATTACAGATGTATAACTTGTACATCATTTCTGCACTTCTCAACAGCAACAGTTCAGTCAACAATAGCATGACGGTTTGAACTAATATCCATGCCCAGAACAAGAAGCTTCAGAGTAAACTCTTCCCAGAAGTCTTTAATGGGAGTGAGGTAGGGAGGATTTGACTGGGTTGTAACCAAGATCTTCTTCTGCTTGGCTGTTTTAGTGAAGTGTATTGGTAGAAAGAATCTGAAGCTAGAGGCAGGGGAGGCACATAACAGTCTTTTCTGTTGCATTGAAAACAGGTCAAAATGACTGAACTGAGAGATAATGAGTTTGGTTTTTTTTAAAAAAAATATTGCTGTTAAACAGAAAATTTAGCTACACAAAGTAATACACAAGGGAATAAAATAAGCACAAAAACAAGAAAAAAAACAGGACACAAAACAACTGCCTAAACTAAACAGCACAAAAAACTGCCTACAGATAGAAAAAAAGACTAAACTAAAATAGGGCTAGAAGGATAGACACATTATTTCCAGCCCCTTAGCTGATGGTTATAAGATAAAATACTAAGTTGGCTTCTTCAATTTTATATAACTAAGATATTCAATACTCTCTCAAATGTACAATAATCATATCCCAATCTTTCTTAATATTATGCAATGATTCTTCTTTAATCAAAATGGTCAATTTGTCCATTTGTGCCAGATCGTACAATTTCATAATCCAGTTCCATCAATCTGCATTTTATTTAAATAACGCTATTGGAGGTTTCTCTGTCATGCCACTCAGGAATCTAATCTGTACACTTTATCCACTTCCCAACAAAGGTTTTCTGTCTGTCTTTCCAAAAGATCAGCCATTCTTGTACATATATCTTCATTTTACATCTTCGCTGTTTCTCTGCGTCTGAGGCATCTCTCCTTCTCCTTTAGGTTAAGTAATGCCATTGATTCTAAGCTGTGTTCTTTGTCCACACATAATTTCTCAGTATCTTATCTTCTAGTAGTTCTTTTTTTTACATTCATCAGTTTGCTCTCTGTTGTTATCTGAGCCAAAGATTGTCTTATACCCTTAAGTTCAATGTTAAGTTCAGCCTTTAGATCTTATTTAAAATCTTTTCTCATTTGAATCATCTCTATGCTCAATTGATTCACATCAGCTCTCATTTGTTTAATCTCTATCAAAATAATTTGATTTGAATCAGTATCCTTAGGTTGTTCAACTGATCCTCTTCTTGAACTTTGCACACTTCTTGCTTGTGTCTGCTTAAGTCTCAGCCCTGAAGACATTCTGACGTCTGTCAAACTCTTTAAGAAATATTTTTTATTACAATTATTCCACTTGACCACTAGAGCTCACTACATCTTTCCACAGAATTTCTTCTAGCTGCATTTTAACACACACTCTCCAAGAAGATGAAACATAGGTCACTCTGAGTTCAAAGCTGGTTCACTTTCTACCTGGCCGCAACATCCTCGAAACTTATCTGTGTAAGGTAAACACAGTTTTCCTTCCCACGATTAAGGCTTTTTAAAAAAAAATTAAAAAGAGTCCATTAGTAGATGTAAGTGAGTTGAAGCCTCCAAGAGCTACCAGTGCATTTAGAGCTTCTCGCATTATTTTTTAACTCAGTTTTACCATGCTGTTCTCATTGTTAATTAAAAAGTTTAAATCAGATGTTTTCACTCATGCAAAGGTTGCAGAAGTACAGTGGCTTCTCAACTTTCATGAGGGTTGGGGTGCAGAACTCTTGTGAAAGTCAAAAAAACACAAATAACTTTGCTCTTGTCTGAGTGAGTGCTCTCCTTCCCATCCCCTTCCAAGACTTCCCCCATTTGAATGTGCCTCTCCCCATTCTCCCCTCCCCATTCTCTTGCCCTTTGCCCAGGCATACTTCCCTCCTTCTCCGTGACCAGGCAAAAAGCAAGCATATCAGAGGGAGAAGCCCTATGTGCAGAGAAGGCCTGCATGTACCTTCTCCCATTCCTTTGCCTTTTCCCCGGGTACGTTTGCCTTCCTTTCATGCGCTCGGACAAAAGGCAAGGGAATGGAAGGTGAAGCCCTATGCACGAGCAGCCTTCACAACACCATTCCAACCTGGAAGTCCAAGGATAGTAACTATGAATGGAAGTGTCATATTTGGAGCCATTACAGGGGTTGTCCCACTTTGTACATCTCATCTTCTTCTTCCCATAGACTCTCTTCACTTGGCAATGGAAGTAAGTCTTCATTACTACTATTAACAGGGAACAGTTCAGGTAATAAGATATTGAGTTTCATGGATATGTGCTTTTTGAGATGGATGAAGATGCTAATGTTCTGCCATGATGAAAGCACTTGAAGGAAAGGCTCTCATCTATAGCAGATTCTAGATTCCTGCAGGCTATCTGTGTAAAGTCTAAGTGTTTTCTGCTTCTTACAAGTCCTGATATACTTGGACTTTGCTCCCTTTGTAGTTAAGGGATCAAGGATTATTAACAACCTACTCAGTTTGGAATTTAAGAAGGTATCACACAAAGTGCATAATGATGCCTCCAATTTGATCAAACACTGGGGGTCACAGGCCTAGATCCTGGTGTGTTTTTTTGATTTCCCAAGTGTAGGTCAATGCAAATTTCAGGGAACCAGATGACCATGTTTCTCCCTGCTCACATACACTTCCCTGTTCTTGTGCTTATTCAGGCCTCATACAAACATATTCATCTTGCAGCCTGTCTTCTCCAAATCTTTAACTCTGAGTTAAAAGTCCTAAAAGTTATTTGTTTTGTTCTTTCTTGGCCTTGACCAAGGTTCAGCTCCTCAACAACCCAAGGCCACTAAACCATTATTAAAACAAGGCAAACAAAGGGAGGAGGTAGGAAAAAATTCGTGTCAGAGATGGGAAGGAATACATGTTTTCATGGCTTCTCCTACTTTCCAGGGTGTCAGTGTTATTTCTGCACTCGAAATTCCCTTTATCACAAGCTCTTTAAATAAGTTCTCCAGTCTTGTAACCATTTTATAAAGTGGTAGGTGCCCTATAGCAAAACCAACAAAGAATCTTGAGGTGTCTTAAAGACTTGCCAGTATATATTGCACCATGAGCTTTATGATAGTTTCATCTGAATGGAGACAAGCTCTTAAACATGACTCAGGGTTAAAGAGCCTGGCCACACACCGACCCTTGGTGTGTAATCTTTAAATATGATGGGATGAAAGAGTGAGTCTCTTGTTCTTGCACACCCACTATGTGTGAGAATACCCTATTTTTTCAGGCTTGTATGCACATACATTGCTATGCACATAATTCTCATCCCCTCTTTCTTGTGGCAGATGGATTGAGTGGGTGGGATACATGCAAATGGAGATGTATGAGCATGTAACACCAATCACAGCATGTTCTAAATGCTGTGGGAAGCAGTCTGCACAAGGTAGAGATTCGCTCCAACGCCTCCCTGGCTGCAGAGTTTCTATACCAAAGCCAGCATGTGAACTTGTCCCTCATTTGTTCAAATCACTCAGTACTAAAATCTTTGGCTTTTCCTTCTGATTCTGTTATTTTCTCTCTGCTCCTCATTGAACAGTACAAAAGAAACAAAGCCAGCATTCCAGCAGCTGCTTCCCTTGTGAAACATACAGAAATCTAAGCTGAAGCAGAGAAATAATTTGTGCTCTCCTTGACCCAGAATAATCTTAAGACATTATGCACTGCAGCATCAGAACACAACACAAGCTTCTCACGGCCATGACTAACCAAAAGGATTCTGAAACAAAGCCACGTGCTTCCAGCTGCCCATGGCTTACTTTTCAAATTAAGCCTCCAATCCTCCACCACCCCAACCCTGGAAGGATGGCTGCACTGTCAACATACCTGAAAGCCTCAATGAGACGCTCCACCTTCTGTGCCTCGCCTTGCACCCGAATGTGAGACTGGAACTTCCGCAAAGCTTCATCCAGGTCCATGTTGGAGAAGTCCATCTCATCCACCACACAACTGTAAGGCGACAGAAAAGAGGACAATGACACACAATGGCAAGTTGGACAGAGAGGAATGGCCTCAGCTATTGAATACTGTCAATGTGAAAGAGAGGATGTTATCTTCCCACATCCTGTCTTGTATCAAAAAACAGTATAACTTATGCATGGCTCACGGACTGAGCAGCAAAGGTGCATCCCCACAACATTTCACAGTGATGTCCCCCCACTACAATGTGAACCTCCACTAAATATACCACTGTCTGTGCTTTCTTTTTAAAGCAGCATGTGAAGAAGACACAGTCTTTCACTGTTCTGCAATTACCCACATGCAGGTTCATAAGGCTGGAAAGAACACAGCTGATAGCCTAATAAAAGCACTGGGAAACATGTATGGAAAGTCTAAAGAAGGGGTGGGAATTATGTGGCCCATATGATGTCACTGGACTCCAACACCTAGCATTCCCACTAGCTATGATGGATAGAGCTAAAGTGAGTTGCAGTCCAGACAACATATGGAGGGCACAGTGGTCCATCCATATCTAATCAAACTGTTCCTCTTGAAGATGTATTATACCCTGAACTAGCATTCCTGGAAAATCTCTTTTCCCAGTCCTTGCACCCATTCAGAAAATGTGATTCCATAGCTTCCCCAAGCAACTCATATAAGTGACAATCTGCTTTTACGAACCAGAAACCTCTTTCAAATTTTTGTTGTATTACTGTTTTTTCCATTCCTTCTAATGGACACATAAAACCATTGTAGAGCTGTTAGTGTAACATCTTTTCTCTTTTATCTTATGTAAAATTACTCTTGATACACTATCAGAAAATGTCTGGTCTCCATTAGCTTGAAAATGGTAACAATACTTTGTACATATACAGCATTTTCTCTAAATGTAAAAAACTAAATAATTTTTACAAGCTAAAAGAGAAGCCAATATTGTAAACTCCATATTATTAGGGGATGGCAGTTCCCACTTCATAATGTATGCTTTCAAGTAGTGTGCTTGTCAATACAAGCCTCACCACTTTCTTCTTTTAGAAATATATATATAAAAAGAGTCAATATTTATGCAACCTCTTATGAGCCTGGGGGCAGAGTGGGCTACAAAAGCTAAACTGATAGTAGGGTAAGGGAGAGTAATTATGTAGAACTTCTTACTCAAGCACATCTCGGTTGAACTGCTTTTGCCGGTTGCCCAAGAACTCGCCAATCATCTGCCTGCTCAACCCCTTCCGCTCCAGGATAAAGCGTGCCACGCCGACTGGTGTGTCTGATAGGAAACCTCTCTCAATCAAGTACTGGATCCCCTTCTCTGGTTTCCTGCCGGTGGGATGAGAAGGAGCACATATGAATGCCTCAAACAATTTTTTGATCTAGAAACCACTCCTGCTCCAAATCCATGACACTTGAGCAGAGATGCTGGTCAGAGAGCTAACTTCAGAAAGAGAAGCACAGCTTTGCCACTGGGCTACAGTTCTAGAAACCTCATATTCCATAAAGAGGGCCATTCTCTAGAAACTACTTGGAATGCCCAATCACGTATAGAGTCCACATTCTCTTATCTGGAAAAACAGCAAGAAATTTTTTAAAAAAAGTTAACTAAAAGGTAAAGGAAAAACCTTTGTTTTTCCAATGGCAGTCATATTTATTCCTTTTAGCAGGCAACTTCCAACAGTCCACAAGCCATTTTGTTTTTTATTCCCAGGATCCACTGAAGGCCGGACCTGTCTGGAAATCCTATAAAAATACAGTTCTGTAAAAAATACAAAATCTTTAAAAAAATACCATAGTCTGGTTCTGGCTTCTTTTTTAATTGGGGGCCCACTGTGCTGATTTAACATGAACAGGCACAGGAAAAATGTTCAGGGTGAGGGATGTTTTATTTTGGTGCGAAGAGGCATCAGGTGATCAAAAAACAGCCTTGGGCCTGCATATGCCCCTGTGCTTTTAGTCAAAGGCCTCTACAAATTATCTAATGACCCTCTATTCCTTTCTGATCCCATCTTTTCATTTCCATTTGATTATATAAGCAAATTCAAGGCTGAACTGGACAAGGGCTAATTACAATAAATGACTGAGTAAACAACTCCCTTCCAAGCAGGCTAGTGCAAGACATTTCCCCTCCCCAAGTATTGCCCCAGGGCCCTTTTCCATTTTGCAAAAAGCCACAGGGAAAAGTTCTGGCATGGTATCCAGCTTCAATGAGCCCCCTAAAACACAATGCTGATATGGGCAGACCCACCCAGGCCAAAAGATGAAGGCAGACTGCTGTATTCTCCCTTAATTTAGCAGACCACATACAAGCATCATGCAAACCACAGGCTGAAGATGAAGGCAGCATCTGCGTTGTCTGGCAGGAGGCTATTTGTCCAAAGCTTGCCAGAGGCAAGGAACCTTTGGAGTGGGGATAACAGAGACAACAGAGAGGCAAAGAAAAGCTTTTGTACTCTACTCCTATGGAGAATCATCCCATTAGCAAAATAGGTTAAAAGCTTTACAGTGAAATCCAAAATCTGTTGTTAGCCACCTTGAAGATCATTTAGTTAAAAAAAAAAAAGTTACATTTTAAAGTTAACAACTGGGCTTCTTAGATGAGTGGGTTGAAAGCTTTACAGTGCATCTGCCATATATGTGGAGGTGCCATTCCAGGAACCCCCATGTAAAACAAAAACACAAAGCGTCACGCCCACAGTCAACGGATGCAATGAGTGTGTGCCCACAATTGTTTTCATGAATATGGAGGTCGTGTGAGGGGAAGGCCCACTGTATTGAAGAAAAATACACTCACTTTCTCTCCTACCCAGCATCTTTACCAAGTCTTGAAAATTATTTTTCAAAGAGAATCAGTTATAGCTCCAACATGCCCCCAAAGCAGATAGCAAAGCTATAGCATACTTTTCAGAAAGCAACTCTCCATTTTTCCATCCATCAAAAGTAACTGAAAAGGTTACTTCTAGCTGTCTAAAAAACAGATCTGAGGTGCAAACTGCTGACTTGTGACAGAAAACACGTTCTCCTCTCGTCCACCATGTCGCTGCTTCAACACCCACAGCTGAACATGAGGCAGCAGCACGAGGCAAAGTATAAGCCAGCACTTGAATCATGTAATACTCCTCCCTCACCATATAGTGAAGCCATATGAAACCAAGTTACTTTGAAGCCATAGGAAAATAAATCACTAAAAGCAACTAGGAGTATATAGCTATACCACAAAATCAGTAAGTTCTCTGCTTATTCACCACGGTTCTTGGGAAAAGGAAGTAATTACAAGTAGCTAGCTATTTTCCAACTAGTTTCTTGGAAGTGTTAAATTTGCAAGAAACACTATTAGTGCACAGACCATATTTGGGAACTGCGATGGGAGGGGGCACACAGATTTCTCACCACCACTACAGGCCACGTGTTGTCAAGAGTGATGCCATGATCAGGTCCCTGGTTGAAGGCGCAATTGGAACTCTTTCACCTGGTGCTTCAGCCAGAAACTCAGCTTCACTCACTCACATACACACACACACACACACACACCCCATTCTCTGGGTACCATAGAGAAAAAAGGCTCCCAGATTGAGACGTGGTTGATCTTGACAATTGGCACCACTTCTGCCTGCCAGAAACCCCTCCCCACACCTAGGCAACAGAGGAGACCTTCCCTCTCATCTTCTTCAGTGAGAGAGTGGCAGCCACATCTCTGGAAAGAGGAGATTCAGTATAATTTAACTGAACAGGGTGTAGCACTGATTTTCTGTCAGGTAGCAACAGACCTAGAAGACTAAGGCCAGCCTTGGCTGGGAGCTGCATAAATAAATCAGTCATAAAGCCAAAGGTAGCTTTAAGCCTGCTGATGGCAGAGTCCTGGTACACAAATGCAACAGGTGGTAGAATGGACCAAACTATTTCAGAATAATGGCATGTAATGCCCTTTTTGAATGCTCCCTCATGAAACACCCACAAACTCCCTGTAAACAAAACATAAATGTGTTGCAACATCAGAGAACGCTGCTAGCCCTACCCTTTGCATGCTGCATTGGTTTTCTGCTTCACATGAAGCTTTCACACAGAGAAACTTTTTAAAAATGCAGCATCCAGCAACATAGACAACAACAAAAAAATCCCAGCCTATTCTAACACTTCAGGACTCTACCATCACATTCTGCCATATGTTTAAGCTGCTTGCAGATGGAGGCCTTCTAGCACCAGCAATTGGAAGGTACTGTTCTGTCTTCTGCCTTAATAGCTTTTGTGCATTAGGAGAAAAAAACAGAAAAGTGGTGAGAAAACCAAGAAAATTTACAAGCACAATTTTCTGAAGTCCATGTAAATTTCCATGATAAAACACCTTGTCTGGAAGCATTCTGGGCTGAAGACTCGATATTCAAATTCACTTAGTGGCCACAAGATGTCAGTAACATCTTTGCCACTGTTTTGATTTATTTATTTCTCAAAATTATGTGCTTAGGATGTTGGAAAAGAGGTTGAACGAGGTTACTAAGCAGAAGAAAACATAGCATCTGGGTCTCAGGGAGGAAGGCAATCCGAAAACCCTAATTCAGACATGATTAGACCCTTTGCCAACTTAACTTCATAATGGAGAAAATGGAATGAATCTTGAAGCTATTAAATATAGCACACAAGTTGCTCTAAATATGCCAAAGAGCATATCCTCCACATGGCCTGACCTCAGATCTGCAGCCAACCTGTGAGAGAAGAGCAATACTGCTCTCCTGAACTGATCCAGAGACCTATCAAGAGGACAGATCTGGAGTTCACTCCAACAGGTGTCTGGGGCCTAAGGGCAGCAGAAGAAGGCAGCCATATTGCTACGGTGTGCCTGAAAGTCATTTCCATTTATGGTGACCCTACTGTGAACCTATTCTGGGATTTTCATGGCAAGATTTCTTCAGAGGGGGTTGGTTCCTCTGAGGCTGAGAGACTGGGACTTGTCCACGGTCACCCAGTGGGTTTCCATGACTGAGAGGGATTACAAATCCTGGCCCTCCAGGTCAAGTTCATCCACACTGGCTATCCAGCCACACTAGATAGACAGATAGATACTTGTTTACTTTGATATCATACTTCTCCCCCAGTGAGTGCAAGGTGGCATATGTGGCTTTTCTCCTCCATGTGATATCCTCACAACATACCTGTGAAGTAAGTCTGGCTGAGAAAGAGTGTGAGTGAGTGGCCCAAGGTCATCCAGTGAGTTTTGAGGCCCTGTGGCAACTAGAACTTCAATGTTGTGGGACCCAAACACACACTGTAACCACATTGTTTTGTAAGTAGCATCCACTGGGAAGCTCTCTGGTTCTCTTGAACAGCAATGCAGCAATCCCCCTTCTTTACAATGAGGCTTACTGGGAGACTCCTGACAGATCGCTCTCCATTTCTATTAATGTATGTGCAAGCATGTGAGTGGTGGGTTTTTTGTTTTGTTTTTTGCCATTCGGCTTTTCTGCCTCTGGCATCAGCAACATCTTCAGTTAGTCCCATCCTAAGAGAGCATAATCTGCACCTACCAGAGAAAGGATGCACCAGGAGGCAAATGAGCATGGATTGTTTCCTGGGGAAATAGGAAGGCAGGGAGCTCTCTCTGCCTGGCACTTTGCCCTGAGGATTCAATGTGAGTCATGATTTCAGCTGGTTAATATGATGCGATGGCTGCCTCCCAGCCCCCAAGAGCCTGCCTCTTGCCTCCTGCTAGCAAAACAGATGCTGTGTTGCTCAGTAGCAATTAAATCACCCTGAGCAACAGGAAGCCAAGATCCCCGTCCTTCCCCCGCCTCCTTCCTTGGTCCAGAAGACCGGTGTGCACTACAAGGGGGCGTTACCAGCTTGGGAGAGAGCTGGGAGGGAGCCAATTCAGAGCTCAAGGGACACAGGCAAGGTAGATGATCTGGTTTTCACCTTCAGAGAGAATGCAGTCGTGTGTCTTTACCAACATCCTAATGTACAGAGATTCAGGAGGGTGAAGCCTTTCCCATGACTTAACTCCATTTCATAAGGAAAGTTTCACCTGTGTAAAACTCAACATGGCAGGCTGCTTTTTAAAGCGAAGGAGCACACAAATCCTTGGCAGAAGCAGAGTAAGCAGAGCCCCACTCCTGAGGGATGATGTGACTATTCTAATAATTTTGGGGGTGAGGAGATGGCTCAATATTACACTAAACAGGAGTAAGAGGTAGTTTGGGGGAAGTGGAATTTCAGTTTAGTGCCTTGCCTCCAAACTCACCCCCCACAAACACACATTAAGCAAATATTGTTCCTTCGTCTCCCTGACAACATTTCAAAAACACAAAGCGCTTCCCTGGTCCAGCAGCACACAGAGCCTGGTGGCAGTTCATGAATCCCTCTCCTCCTTTCACTAAGGGTTTATGCAAACAGCCCTTGCTCCAGGCTGGTGCCTGAGCCTGAGAGAAGGGGAGACACGATACGCAAAAGGAAACCATCTAGGGTTGGAGAAACTGTGCCCATCTTGATGACTGTATACTTTGATTGCCCAGCAACTGCAACATGGTAATTATTGTCAGAGTTGCTTATGCTGTGCCCCTAGAATATCCATATTGCACAAGAAGGAAATCCACAAACAATATAATTGGGCTGAGTATGCTGATCTGTCCACATTTCGTTCTTAGGATTTCTTTGGTTTCTATGATTTATGAAGAGCACATAAAGGAAGTACCAGAAAAAGAGTAGAGACTAGGCCACTATTTCCCTCTTTCTGTATTTTAGAGTATGTTCAGAAAATATTTGTGTTGTTCAATTTGGCTCCATATTAAACAGAGAGCTCAGAAAAGGGTGGGGTTGTTTTTTTTGGGGGGGGGAATTGTATTTCCTAGAATCCCCATGCAACATAGCCAGTGATCATACTGACAGTGACCATACCGGCTGTGGGATTCAAGGTGGTGCCAGTAAGTAACTTTTACAGGCTTTTCCTTTACACACTGTATGCCACCCCAAGAAGCACACCCCATGGGGATACAAGATGACCAGGTTACTTTCCACACTTTCAGGCTATTTGGGCAACAGTCTGGAAGCAGCTATAAGAGAAGCATCTGGAAACACTGCTAGATGCAGGAGGTCCTTGGGCTTGGTTGCTTAGGATGTGGGTCACCTCTCTCACTTGGAGAGGGAATGGAACACCTCAAAGCCTTTGGGGGAGTCAGCTCCAGGAAGTCTTAAATACTTGGGCAAGGTCCTTCAGAGGCTGCTGGCCTGCAACTCCCAGCATCTGTTACCACTGGCTATGTTGGCAAGGGCTGATGGGAGCTGCAGGTCAACAACATCTGGAGGCCAACAGGTTGCCCAGCTCTCTTTTATATACTGTTATAGCCTTAGGCCCATGTCAAGATGTTATCCTGTGGGATGCCATCTCTAGCACAGAAACCTACATAGAGATTACACAGCATAACCAGCTGGGGAATTCTGGCACATGTGGTTCCCAAAAGTACTTTCTCCAAGCTCAGGGCTTACACCCATGCAGTCAGAGAACCTTTGCCTAAAATGTGACAACCAGAATGGGCATTTATGGTGAAATGTCAACTCCACCCCTCTTGTTCTGCCTAACACAACCTGCTTCAAAACAAGAGATGCTTTCTCCTGAGACCCAGGGCCAAAAACCACTCTATTAGTCTGCTACTGAAGTCTTTTGCAAACCCCCCTGCCACCACCTAATTAACTCTGACCAGCCATCTCATACTTGTTGAAGAGGTTGAGGCCGATGCGGTACTGGCGGCGCTGTACCACGTCATTGTTGAAGGCAGGCGAGTCCCAGCTGTGCCGCGTTTCCCGCTGGTAGGTTTGTTTGCAGGGCCCACCAGGGGCCGAGGAGGTGGTGGCAGGGGCGGGCGGGGGTGGGTCGCGCAGGCTGTCGCGGGAGGAAGAGCCTGAGCTGCAATTGATGGTCTCATTGGAGTTGGTGGTGCTGTTGAGGCTGTCGTTGTCACCATCAGAGTTGTCTGGTGGAGGTGGTGGTGGCAGGCGGCCAGGGGCCTGGGGAGGTGGCATAGGGAGAGGTGGGGGAGGCTGGTTTTGTTCAGGGTGATAATGCCGGTGTGGATGTGGAGAGCGGGCAGGCCCGCCGGGATGCTTGAGGGTGCCGTGGGGGCTGCAGCCATCTTGCTCATAGATCAGGCCCCGGTTGAGAGAGCCCCGATCAGAGCGATCGCTCAGATCCACTGAGCTATCACTGGGAGGTTCAATTGTGAGCAAAGGGAGGTGGGCGCCCCGCAGGCGGTAGTCCCGGCACTCCATGCAAGGCGTGCTGCGCCGGCTAGCACCTCCGTTCTCCCGGCTGTCCTCACGCTGTGGCCCACCCCAGTACTCTGGCCGTGGAGGTGGTGGAATTGGCACTCCTGTGTTGGGCTCGGGGGGCTCAGTGCTGGGTGGGCGCTCGAGAGAGAGGGGCGATGTGGGAGCTCCTTCATCCAGGTACAGTGTCACATCGCTGAACGAAGTGGCTGCGCTGTCACCCTGCTGCTCCTTGGACTCACTCTTTTCCAACGTGGGGCCTCCTGGCCCCCCCTCTTGCCCAAGTGGGTGGCAGTTCAAAGCCTCATCAATTGACTCTGCCAGAGACTTCACCTGTTGGGAAGCAGAGAAGGAAGTTATCCACATGGTGACTTTCCCCAGGCCTGGGTATACTGTGGGCCAAAGTAGAAAAAGAAGCAAATGGTGGAACAACATTATTAAGAATGCTGTAATAAGGAAATCCACAGTCTGTGCTCCACGCTCCACATTAATTAAGCCAATGTGTGCATCTATTTGAAAGTCAAAGCAAGCTTTGGATAGGCTTTTATGAGACATGCTGCAATTTGTAGGAAGACAAATGAGGCCCTGAATCAAAGCACAGTACAGAATTGCAGAAAAAAACAGTGATCACACCAATATCAAATGAAATAAAAGAAAGAAAGAGAAAAATAAAACATGATTTATTATGCAGGCTTTACTTGTTTTTCCCCCCACACAGGACCATCTACTTTAGTACTTCTTGTTGTTACTGCTGCTGTTGTTCACGTCATTTCTGGCTTACGGCAACCTTGAGAGCGAACTTATCATGCATGGGGTTTTCTTGGCAAGATTTGTTCAGAGGAGGTTTGGCTTGGTCTTCCTCTGAGATTGAGAGAGTGTGACTTGTCCAAGGTCACCCAAGGGGTTTCCATGGCTGAACAGGGATTCAAACTCTGGTCTCCAGAGTTGTAGTCCAATGCTCAAAACAACACCCCACTCTGGCTCTCTGGTGTGGTTCTGCTTCCCTGCAGATAGGTAAAAAACCAATGGCTCCACACAACCATTTAAAATAGCACTGTATGTTCAATCAGTGCCCTTCTCTATGGCCAAGATCCTCCACTGACTACTCATAGGTGTTGTTTGGCAAAACTTTGATGAAATATTAATTGAAAGTTTCCTCCTTGCAAGCTCTGCCTGTTTTATTGCTTTCTGTTTTGCCCCCTAATTAGAGTTTCTGTTCTGTGTGTGTGCATGACATTTTAATTATGATTTTCCTTGGATATTTCCCTTTCTTTCATACCTAAGCAATACAAATTTACTATAAAAGGAAAGAAAAAAATAATAAAAGAAAACAAGTAATTAAAGTCCTTTTCCTTTCCCAGGAAGCAGAAGCCTGTTTAATAATGGGAAATTCATCACTAGTCCTACCAGCTGTATTGGACAGGATACAGTAACAGAGGCAAAAGGTGTAAGGAAGGTTTTAATTAAAGATATAATAGCCCTTAGCCTCAACAGTGTATTCTCTGTCTACAATGGATAGGAAAGTGTTCCACTGGTGTGTTATTGCAACAATAAGTGAATGAGTCACTGAACAAAGCATGGCAAACTGAAAGAACTGGATTACAATGGATGGAACCTTTTAAACCTGGGGTATCCAGAGTGTAAGAGTGGTGGGGTTCTTGCTCTCCCAAAGTCCTCAGAAAAATCTGGTTTAAATAATCAGTTACCATAACCTGGGGCAATTTTTCTCTATTGTCCTCCTCTCTGCCCCTTCAAACACATTTTTCAGTTCCTGACTGCTTCATAGCATATCTGACATTTACACATGCTCAGAGCACCTCTTGGAGGTTTGGCTGTGGTCTCCTGGTACAATTATCTTTTTTAGGAGGATTCTAAGCACATGTCTCTCTCTCCTGCTTTCGTTAGAGATCAGATCACAAAAATATCAGATCTCTTAGAGCAACAGGACAGACTGACTCTAGGCTTCCTTCCATAAATGGTAGAAATTGATAGCTTCCTCAAGTCCCAGCTTCACACAGATCCTAAAAGGAACTTCTGGTAAAAAAAATGAGCCGAATCAAGGCAACTGTACATGTTCCTGCTGCAGCATAACAATTTACATTTACAGTTTAATGTACACACTTATTTTGTACATTTTATTGCAAATGGTTTGTGAACAGCTATTTGCCTGTGGCAACAGAAGAATGCCTCCAGGCAAGCAGATAGGGAAGTGTCCCTAAGTGGCGTGTGGAAGACACTTTTCAGGGCTGTTGATGAGCCACCTACTGGGGGAGATCTTGCTGTACCCTCCTCCTGCCCCCCTCTTGGCCCTTTCTTGAACACAGTGCTTCTGCTTGCAAGTCAGTTTCTTCTGTGAGCTGCACAGTGAGAAAACGGTGCTTTCCAAATGAAAGCCTAGATGTTTAGGAACCTGTTTTCTGCACCAAGGAATGCTATCTGCATTTGCCTGATGTCATTCATGGAACTGTGGAACCTACACAGACCTGGGTACATTCTCTTGGGGGACAATGGGGAGGGGTTTTAAGTAAGTGTAAAACAGAAAAAAAAACCAGAAATTTTATTTGAATGCAAATGGTTTATGAAAGTATTCAGTTTATTAAGAATTTAATGGAATTTGATAACTTTAAAAATATGTTCTGTTTCAAATACTGAATTTAATTGGTCAATTGTCCCGGTGCCTTCACACTAAACACTGCTTCTGCTATTATTCTCTCTAGATCAGGGATGAATAACTTTCTTGGGGTGGTTGAGCCATACTACCCAACCCCGAATCTACCAAAGACAGCTCTTGACACTTCACTGCAAATTTCAAATTTCTACCTAAATACCCTAAAGGCACCAGATTCTGACTGATCTTGGAAGCTAAACAGGGTCAGTCTTGGTTAGCATTTAGAGGGGAGACCACCAATGAAAACCAGGTGTTATAGATTATATTCAGAGGAAGGAACTGTCAAACCACTTCTGAGTATTCCTTGCCTAAGACAACCCTATGAAATTCATGGTGTTGCCACAGGTTGGCAGAGAGTTTGAAGGCACATACACACACACACACCCCACAGATTTTGGTAGCAGGCTGGCAGCAATCCCCCTCTTTCTGGTTTTGCTTTAAAACAAGGCAAGTGGAAAAGCAAAACAGTGGGGTGGGGTGGTATTTTGCTGCCACGTAGCGGCAATATTGGCAGCGCTGGTGGGAAGGAGCACAAAACCAGGCGGGGTGGTCCACATGTGACCTATACACCTACATATTGCCCACCTTCCCTCTATAGCATTGAGAACACTTCCAACACTTAAGATTGTTGTAATCTTACAACAATGTTTTGTTAGGCCAGTATTCTTTGAAGAGCAAGAAGTCAGCCTCAACCCACCTAGTAAATTCCCAGCAGATGTGAGACTTGAACCAGGGAGTTACTGGGTTGTTGCTCAGGGATTTATAGCCATCCTCATGCTGTATGGGAATAAATTTTTTATTACTGCCAGTGTACAGTATAAATTTATTCTCTAAAGTAAACTAGGCAGTGTACAATGTAAATATAACATGAAGTACTTGTTTATTTTTATTTTTTTCCTAATTATTTGAATCTTGCCTTTAAGAAATAAAAAATTCCCACAGAGGTTTACAGCATAAAACCAACAAAGTTAACAAGTACAATTTTAAAAACCAAACAACATCAAACAAACATGAAGAACACATCAACATACAATCTCAAACAGTTACAGTACAACCCTAGGATGGGGGGGTAGGATTATGGGGGTGGGGGTGGGATTATGAAGTGGCTGTCCACCATTTCCAAAGCTCCGCTGGCTTAGGGAAAGAAGTCTGTGGAAGAGTAGGTAAAATTTTATCTCCCCTCATTAATTCCCAGGGTAGAGAGGAATTATGCCAGTTCCAATCTGGCATAATGTAAAGCCCCATTCCCCAGTTTTTTATGAAAGGAGAGGCACCGAATCTACAGGAAGAAAGATTATTTCCAGCCTGCCCCTCCTCCTGGAAAACTCTGCTTCGGGGCCTATTGTTGCCCAAAATACCACCATCTGCCCAAAATACCACCAATACCACCACTGAGCATAAGGAGCATCACTGGGATGTTCAGGACAGGTGCGGTCTTTTCATTTGACCTCCTTCAGATGGCAATCTGAAACAAGTGCAATTCTCTGTTAATTTTGGATTGCATTTAATGTCTTTTGTTATTACACACCCTCTATATCTTTTTCTGAGGAAGAAGTGAAGACATAGGTTTTATAATTAAAAAAGCAAGTGAATAAACAGGTCAAGAGAGCCCTTGAACTTAGAAACAGATTTATTCTTCACTGAACACTAAAAGGGCCAGACAATATGCCTCCCTCTTTCACTCTTCCTCCCTCCATATAAGATTAAAAAAATCAAGGAAGAGGTTTGGCTATCTGTTGAGACAGGATAGCCCACTGTAACTTTGGAATAAAGATTTCTTTTTTAGAAATATAATTTCTGTGTTTCCTTTTCTGGAACATATTAAGACCTGCATTTTCACATACTTAGTGGAAGAGAGGGTTTCCTCTTTCAAATGCAACCCATCCTATTCATGGTTGTTTCTGCAATCCTCTCGGTTTAACTACCTCCATAACAGAAAGGGCTAGACAATGTTTCTTGTTAAAGGGAGCTCAGCTATCCAATATCATGCATAGTTGGCATTAAGCCCCAGAATCTGTCAGAGGAAAAAACAGTTGGCGCCTAGATAATGTTCAGACAAGGAATGGGCACTGTACAAAGGCCAGAGATCACACTGATACCTCCACAAACCTATCAGGGGGTGCCTTGTCCCTTACTACTACTGCTATTTCTTATACTGTAAAACCCACAGATTTCCCTTTAAAAATAAGTGAGTGGGGATACTATGTTTTCTCTAAAAAAAAAAAAAGCCATTTTCCTCCTGCTGTTGCCACCACTGTGATAGCAAATTTGGAGGTGATAGCAGCGGAGCGGGGGGGGTGGTCCCAGGAGGTGCAAAAATAGCCAAGGATCACACACTGCTCAGCCCACCCCCAGCAGAGATCATAGAAAGGGGAAGATACACTGGTGGTTCAAAGACATGAGGGGATCTGGGGAGGGTTGATCATGGGGAGCAGTCAGAAGTCCTGGCAAAATTGGGGAAGACCAAAAGGAACAGCCAAGGAGCTGTGGAAACATCCCAGGGAAAACGGACAGCTTGCTTGGTGGGCTCAGAGAAGACAGCGCGGAACAGGAATGTTGGGAAACAGCCTACCTGCTTGGAGAAGGAGTCCTCAAGCTCTGTAATGTCATTGCAGAAGCCTCCGGAAGAGGAATGCAGAGAGCTGCCATCCAAGCCAGTCCGGCAGGAGCCACTGTAGGGTAAGCCACGGTCCAACAGATGTGGTCGAGCAGTAGCCATAGTTCCTTCATCCAGAGAGGCAGGTTTTCCTTCGAAGTAAGGGGCATTCTGGGCCTTGTCATACTCCTCAAAGGAGTACTGCATCCTCATGTTGGAGAGGATGATTCGCCGTGACATGCGGCTCTCGGATGCCGAGCTTCGCAGGCGCTCAAACTTCTTGTTCATGCGATACTGGCGAAAGGCAGTTTGGATGGTACGAGCTGCCCGTCGGCTCAAGAAATAGCCCCCATACTTCCGCTCCAGCATCTCCACCTGCAAGGGGTGACAAAGGGTCAATCAGGATTAAGGGTGAAGGACTCAGCCTAGAAAATGGAGGACCTGGTTTTCACTAAAAAGGGGAACTTGACTGGAAATCCTGGGGTTGGTGGTTTGTGGGGGCCTATCAAAAAAGGAGGTGGCAAGATTTGGGCTGTTCCTAAGAGGCCAGCAAGGCCTAGAAGGGCACAGAAACCCCGTAAGGTGTTTTCTTCTCCTCATGGGAAAATATGAAACAGACTAAGATAAGACTTTGGCCTATAGGCTGGTGTAATTGTTCTGGTATAAGAGAAGGTGGAGACATTGGCAGTGGTGTGCAGGAGAAGAATTCTGTGGGCATTGTGATGGGCATAGATGACTGCAGCAAGCACACCTAGAAGAGGAAGCTGTCCTGGTGTCTCTCAAGGAGTTGGAGGATGTGCACTGTTTGAGAAAATGCTTATAGAAGCATAACGGACTGTAATGGCAGCATAAATCACCTATCCTGTTTGCCCATTAGGCATAGTAATGCCTACTCTGACTGGCAGTGGCTCTTGGGAGTCTCAGACAAAGAGCAGACTTTCCTGTCACCTTCTCCTTAGTTCTTTTATTGTGAATACCAGGGACTGAACCTGGCACTTTCTGAATTCAAAGCATGTTTCTGAATGTTTGCTGTTTCCTCTCAAAAATCCACTTGCCGTTTGCTCCTTCTGTCCTCCCCCTGCTGGTGCCCCTGCCCAGTCACATCTTCCCCTAAGTCCCTCCCCATTTCTCATGTCTTTCTTCAGTTGTAGAGGACTGGGATTGGTCAAACATTTCTCACTTCATGCAGGGCTCCCTCCAGTTAGATCCAAGGCTGAACAACTCTCTATTGTGTTGCTCTAGCCTTCTCAGGAGCCCTGTAAAAAAATGTGAACATTTTCAGAACCTTCAGGAACTCATCCTTTGGGCTGAGCTGGCAGTTCAAGAGATAGATGTGAACTGGCTTCAAGGAAGGGCACATTGGGAATGGCAGTGAAAGTTAGCTCATCTGGCTTCAGCTGGCCTCTAGGCCTCCTTCCTGTGAACATCTGCTGTCAACCATGCAAGAAATTTGACCACCACAACCCCAATCAAACCTCCACTGTGGGGCAGATCTATATCTTCAAAACTTCCCTCGCGCAGGCCCCTTCCCCTGAGCTAAGAGCACTCTGCCTAGAAGATGGAAGAAAAGACTGGGGCCCTTTCCGCACCCTAGCTTGTCCTGTCGTGCTCCGATGATGATCCCAGCAGCAGCTCTGCCGGGAAGTGCTCCCCTCCACACTAGACCAGCTCCCTGTCGGAGGAAGTGCAGTGGACATGCCTCTTCCTTCTGTAGCACAGCTGGGTACTTTTCCAGGCTTTGCTGGGGCAGGAAATGCCTCCATTGCGCTTCTAGGGCTTCCTCAGGCCAGGTAAGTGCAGGATGGTGGCACAATTGCACGCCATTAATGGGGAAGACTCATCAATTATTTAATCTGTGATTGTGCTGTCTGGTGAAAGGAGAAGGATAGAACCATGACAATGTCATGCAGAAGTGTCACTGCAGTCCCACTCCTCTCCTGTCCCCATGCTGGGACAACAGCATCCTGTGGAAAGGCCCTGGGTCTCCTCCTCCATACCCCAATTGCTCTCTTTGCTGTGTGTGTGAAAACAAAGGAGAAATCGCCATTTCAGAGTAAGAAACATTCAGAGTAAGAAGCATATCAGGACTGGCTGATTGGCCAAGCTATATAATTCTACACCAAGACATGGGGCAAGCAAGTCTATGCTTTGCCTTGGTGGATTACTTTAAACAACCAACCAAAACAAAACAGGACTGGCAGACTCTTTAGAAAGTGAGTATGAAAATATTATGACTTATTTCTCAAGGTTTTACAACTGTGGATTTGGATGGTACTCAGAGTCTAAATATTGCTAAACGTCTCTCCCCACTATTTCAACTATTATTTTATTGTTCTCTCATTTTAAATCACACAAGGACCATTTCTCTGGCTCCATGGTCTTGGCCTTCAGCTGTGCCCACCTCAAAACTGTGCTTCCGCACAGACTCCCCCTGCACTGGAATTCAGTCATTACTCATTCTCATGGTTTCTAACCCCTTTATTTAGTAATATAAGGTGCCATGGTACACACTTGTGTGTGTATGTGTGTGTGGGGGTCTTGTAGTGCTCCACAAATGAGGTGCTTAAGAATTCCATTACCTTTTTATCCTGAAGGTCCGTTGAGAGCTCATAGCTGTCTGACAGGGCCTTGGAACGCTTGCTCTCTTCCTCTTCCTGCTTCCTCAGCGCCACACTGGCAGGCTGTAGCCGAGCACGCTGCGCCCACGGTAGCCCCGGGGATGGAGTGTGACAGACAGAGGAGGAGGAGGAGGATGGTGCCAAGTCGTAGTGCTCAACTTTGGTCACTTCTGAAGCACAACGGTATGGAGCCTGACTGCCGAGATTGTCCACTATAGTGCCAGTCTCACTTCCCGGCGGGTCACCTTCCACGCTGAAGAAAAAGAGGGGAAGAGGTTCAATATATACTCTGAGGAGGAACATTAACAAAAGAATGAAAAAACTCCCTTTAGTGACCTGAACGAACTTTACTCCATCCACTTTCCTTCCATCTCATGTCATAGACTGGCCGACTTAGCCTCTAAGGGCCAAAATCAGCTAAATGTACAAAAACTAGCACTGGATCTCATCTCCCTTAAAAACTTGAAAGCAGCAGTATCCCACAGCAGTACTACCAGAATAGAAGCACTGCTGGTGGCATTTACATGGTGTGTACAGTTTAACCTTTTGCACTTGTTTTCCTGATATTACAGACATAAACTACCAAGCTGCTCCTCATCCTGCTGGGGTGTCCTGCCTAGGTCAAGATTTAGATATGGAAAACAATACAAAGGGCCTTTCTGCACTACACTGTTATAGTAGTTAGCAATAGTAGTTACATTTCTATACCGCTTATCAGTGCAAAGCACTCCCTAAGTGTTTTACAATGTATTTTATCTAATTGCCCCCAACAAGCTGTGTACTCATTTTACCAACTACAGAAGGATGGAAGGATAAGTCAACCTGGAGCCCTGCAGGAGTGAACTCACAATGTTGTGGCTGCAGTACCAGCATTTAACCACTGTGCCACCAGTGCTCTGTTATAGTGCTATTATTCTACTTTCACCATCCTGTGGAATTCTGAGGTTTGTAGTTTCCTGAGGCCAAAGAGATCTCTGGCTGAGAATTCTAAAGACCCTTCCCTAAACTGCAAACTCCAGGTAGGATCCCATAGGAGGTTGAAAGTGGAATAATAGCACCATAACAGTGTAAAGCAGAAAGGCCCAAAGAGTGGGAGAAAGCTAGAGGCCATCCCTTCTACACTTATCTCCCATCCCCACCTACTTTTATTTTTATTCTTTTAATGTCACAGGAGGCAACTGCATATCTATATTGGCCTTGAAAGAGAGAAGAAGTTTCTCCTGCTCTTTCAGAAATCTCACATGCTATGACTGGCTCACAGTAAACCTACTGATTGGTTGGGGCTCTTACATTAACTTTCCTGGGATACGTAAGCCACTATCCCGGAAACAACACTGCTTGGCTTCAGAATGCTGCTCCCTTTGGCCCACGCTTACCTGATATGTTTCATTCTCCTGCTTTTGACTCTTACTTCTCCTCTCTGAATATTAACCTCAAAAGGTGCTGCATACTATAAACTGACTGAATGCTTCCCCCACCAGGGTTTGGTTAAGAGCTTTTGGTGGCTTCTTGACAGTCTTTGTAGTATGTCATATAACTAGTCTAAATGACCACATTTATCCTGTGAAGAGAAGGGTTACTTCACAAGTCATGACAGTTCTGAAGAAGCTGGGTTCATGCCAGGATTACAACTTCAGTGAGTGCAGTGGGATTTCAAAGATACAAAAAGAGCTCATGATGATGTTCATACAATCACATTCCACAAAAAAATTACAAATCACAATATCCCGCACACCTATCCTCCAAATGAGGGAAATCTGCCTGCCTCCAGAAAAACATTTTAGTCAGAATCCTGTTGAAATTCTACAGGTTTGAAAAAGCCCCTTCTTTGAGCAAGGGCAGGCAGATTCCCCTGAAAATTAATGGAATCTTTCTCAAGGATACATTTGCTGTGTGAAAAAGCACACAGACACAGGATTTTTAGAGGCAGATAAACAAGGAAAATTGCTGACTGCCCTAAGGCTCCTCCAGACTGTCTAACAGTTCTGGTAAATACTGGGGCATTCTGTTTTTGGGATTTTATTCGTTTTAACAGGTGTTTCTGCTTCTGCGTCCAAGTCTTGCCCTAAATCTACGGGGCTTGGGGCCCTTGTTTGTTCCTGGTATAGCAGATTTTAGTGCCTGTTACTCTTTGTTCTCACTCGAGGAGTGGTTAAGCTGAGGCTTGGGTGTAATTTCCAATATTCCTGCCATTTTATGAACCTTTCTCTGTATGTTCCTTCCCCAATATTTATGCCCCCCATCTTGCACTATTTATCTATTTGTATTCTTTTATATAGTGATAGTGCTAAAGCGATATAAGACTGTACAGCATTACAAACAGAACTAAAAAAAAAGGGGGTAGAAGGGATAAACCTCTAGTTTGCTAACCAAAAATGTAATGAGGGAACACAGGTCTGCAGGAAATCTCCATGGCAAAAATCACACCCCCATCTGAAATGTTATCAATGGGACAGGCCAAAAATATAGTGGGAGGAACAGGTACAATGGATACACACCTGTAACATTTATTCCAGCCTGTATCAGAAACTTCCAGGACAGGAAAAAAACCCAACCAACTCTGCAGTGAGTATAAAATGTTCCAACTAGTACTAGTATTTCAGGAGAAAAAAAATGGGACAGGAAGAATGTCATATGGATATATACACACACCCTTGTAAGAACAACTAAGTACGGTAAGTACAACTGCTAAATCCTGAGGCTTTTGGGCAATCTGGAGGATGTGCTGAATTGATAGCATCAATGTGATCTGTTCACTGGATCATGGTCAAAACCTGACTCACAAGAAAATCTTAATGTTATGCAAGTGTTTCAACAAACAGGACAGTTGGGGAAACTGGGGCAGTGCTGGCCTGACTACTTGTTTATTTAAAGGTTTACCTAGGGATCTACCTGCAGCCATCCTGTACCTCCATATAGATAGGACAAGCCAGAACAAAATGGACTGTTTGTGTAGTCCTTGGGCACCTATTAACTCTCAGGTGAGAGGTAAAGACAGATCAGGCTTGACACACTGTAAGTGGGCAAATCCAAACCTCAAGTCGCTGCTACTCTTCCACACAGTGTTTGTGAGCATCTGCACCAGCGCTCATCATTTGCCTGAAGTTCTGGGGGCTTCTTTTTTTGCAGGCCTAGGGAAAGCTTTTACAGTTCTCCCTCCACATTCATGGGTTTGATGTTCGTGAATTTGATTATTCATGAGCGCGTGTGCCTTCGCTCTTCTCCTCTTCTCATTCCCTTGCGTTTTGCCCCAGCACAAAGAACTAGCACTGAGGCAAACCGGAATGGAAAGCGGGCTGGGGGAAAGTTTGTGTGAGCCTTCCTTTCCCCCTCCGGAGCTCCCTCCCTCCCCTTCCCATGCAAAACAGAAGGAAAAGGAGGGGAAGCTTGTGTGAGCCTTCCCTTCTCCCTTTGGAGTTCCCCCTGCCCCAGTGCAGAGAACTCTCGCCAAGGCAAAATGGAAAGGAATGTGGGGAGGACGGTGCCAGGGCAAAATGCATAGGAATGGCAGGGCGAGCTCTGGAGGGGGAAAGGAAGGCTTGTGTGAGCTGTCCTCCACCCCCATTCCCTTCCCTTTTGTATGGGAATGAGAAGGGGGAATCCTGGAAGGGAATGAGAGAGGGAGTGGGGGATGCTATTCTTATTTTCCCACTTTTGCTCCAAACCCTTGTGAAAGTAAAGGGAAAACTCTACTTCCCAATAGAAAGACAAGTGCAAATATGTTTGGAACTGATTTTCTGTTGCTTTAGAAACATTTTAGGGTTGTTGTTTTTTTGTAATTACAGAGTTTATACACATACACTTAGGAGGAGACACCAATCTAGCTAAATAGTCTCTAGGCCAACATGCATCAAGAATTTTAATTAATGAAGCCCCAAATTCCCCCAAGAAGCTGGCTGCTAAAGCATACATACACACACATCCCAAGTTTAGGAAGACAGATGTGCCTGATCTCATAAGATGCATAACTAACTCTGTTCCAAAACCACTGTGCAACCTGTTAGTCACCAGGTGAACAAAACCACTAGCCAAATCTTATGGCACGTCAGGTGCTTAGTCACTGCTGTTTTTTGTAATCCAAAGCAATGGGTAAAAAGCAAGAAGTCAACTGAGCTCCTGATGGGCTTCCATTTTAAGGCTGCTGGGTGCCTGGGTATGCAGAGAGAGTGGCATAGGCATCCCTGTGCTGGATGGAGGTTTTATAGCCTAACAACAATGTGAAGAACGTCAAAGAGAGAAAACATGGGCTGAGAAACTGCTTTACTAGGAAGTTATAAGATACAGTATCACCAGAGGGCTGTATCAGATAACGGATTCTTATCAAAGTATCCAATGCTGGGATGTTTGTGTTCCTGTAACTGCCACTGCTAACACATCCGCATTTAAATTTGCTCTCACTTCACTGTCTACATCCCACCTCCAACCACAAGCGCTGCATACAGAGCTGAGGCTCCAGGACACCACTCTGTACCTCTGAGGAAGTGGCCTGTGAGTCTATGGAAGCTGATGCTACAATAAATCTGTCAGCTTTATAGGTGCCGCATGGCTCCCTGTCACAAAGAGGAAAAGACAACTTATTCTGTGGTGAAAGTGCAGCATGATGAAATTTCATTCTCTTAAGACTGCCATCCCATTTAATTTTAGCACAACAGCCCATTTCCCAAATATTCAGATGGTCTAAAAATATTTCCTATAGGACTGCAAACAATTGAAGAAATATTAGTTGATTAAATGACTAGATTAAATGATGAGTGAGAGCTAATGTGGCATGGTGGTTTGAGTGTTGGACTGGCATTCTGGGAGACCAGGGGTTGAATTCCCACTTGGCTGTGGAAACCCACTAAGTGACCACTGGCAAGTCACGTTCTCTCAGCCTCAGAGGAAGACAAAGGCAAACCCCCTCTGACCTAGGCCATTTCCAAACTAGACGCCAATAGCGCAATATACTGTTATAATCCTGGCATTGCCACTAGTGCAATGGTAGCAGATCAGGAATGCTGTTTTCTGCACACTTCAGTTCTCAGTGGATGAGCAGCAGTATTGCCACCAGTGTTCCTTCTGCATTACAGGGGCCTTAAAATTTCCTTTCCCCGCCTTCACCCTGCCCCACTACTCTTGATTGGCCAGGGTTTTTTCCCCCCTTTGGAAGCTGTACTAAACACCTCTGTACACTATTGCATTGTCATGCTACAATGCCTAAAAATGCATTTTAAAAAAAGTTGTAACTCAGAGGAGAACTTTAAAATAAACACAGAGAGGTGTTAGCTTTCAAAGTTACCATGCCATTGGAGTCACTGAGGGAGGGACAAGCTGGGCACGTCCACAGCCTGCCCACTACTGGATCCGCAATAAGAGGAAGCGTTATCAAGCACTATGATGCTTCCTGAGTGAGCCGGCTGACAGGATTGAAGTGCTGAAGGAGGCGCTTAAGGGATTTTTTCTGGAAATACAATACGGTGGTTTGGTGACACTTGGGGATGGGATAGCAGCTGGATGATGACGACGTTGTGTAGACGCACGGCTTCTGAACTGGAAACAACCCGCTGCTATTGCGGAATGGTGACGTCATGCAGAAATGGCCCAAATCTCGCCAAGAAAAACCCATTACAGGTTCGTCTTAGAGCTGCCATAAGTCCAAATGACCTGAAGGCACACAACAACAGCAGCAGCAACAACTGACTATGGAATTTTCTACTAATACAATTGTAGCCAACTCTACATACACATCTAGTTCTGAAGCTAAAAGCATAGGTTCTTTTCTAAATGATGTATAAAGTATAACCCAGGAGTAGGCAAAGTGTGGCCCTGGGGCCACATGCATTCTTCCCAAGGCCTTCAACCCTCTAGACTCCTCAGATCACTCTTCTGCCCCTTAAAGTATCAGCTGCCTCTCCTGGAAGCCTCCATGAAAGACAATTCACCATACAGATGATCAAAAAACAAACAGCACTTCTCTCTCGTTTATCCTGGATCCCAGAAGGATGTAGTTTTTGGATCTATAAACTGGATCTATAAACTGAAGACTCCAACACCACAAGGCCTCAGCTTAGAGGATCATCTAGTACCATCATTTCTTCTAAAAGAATACTGGAAATAGCATGTTCTACAGTGCCACCTTGTATGCAGCTCAGTTTCATCTTTAGCAACTGAATGCAGTGGAAGCTGAAATGTTTTGCTTATGGCATATTTTTCAATCCTGTCTGTGAATCACTCACACACACACACACACACACATATATACTGCCCAGATAATTGGAGATACCTTTCTGTCAATTCAAGCACTTTCAATTCATAATCCAACTGATTAATCAAATAAACAGTGCAGCCTTCTGATCTTAAACCATTAAAACATTTTTCTGGTCTTAAAAAATTGATAGTTCGTAGCCAGGAAAAAGCCACAAGCCCTGGGAATTCTTTGAGCTCTACAACAACAATTTCAAACTGCTGTAGCATTGAAACCTAGAGAAATGATGTAGCCCAAGGACAAAACAGAGGTCAGGTTTTATTCATCTTAGAATACAAGCCAGGAGGAGGAAGTAATGACGATCTGAGAAGAGAGTTAGGAAGCACTGACTCCACTACAAAAAGGGCCCTGAGGGTGATGTCGCCCTACATAGTATCCCTACATAATAGGGTCTGGAGCAGAGTGTCACCAAACAAATGCTAGATGAAACAGTATGGGAACCAGTGTGGCATAGGTGATTTGAGTGTTGGATTAGGACTACAAGAGACCAAGTTCCACATCCCTGCTTAACTATGGAAACCTACTGAGCGACCTTGAGCAAGTCACACACTGTCACAGCCTTAGAAGAAGGTAGTGGCAAAATTCCTCTGAATAAATTCTGTGAAGAGAACCCTGAGAGAGTGTCCCCATTGACTGGAGTCACCTTGAAGGCACATAACAACAACAACAACAACAACAACGTAGTAGTAGTAGTAATAGCTATAGTAATAGTAATAGCAATGGTCGATGGAAGGAGGAGATGTACCTTGACACAATGAGGAACCAAGCCAACTAAAGCTTCAAAAATCAGCACTTTGGACTGGACTCAGAAAGAAACTGGCAACCAGGACAGATGCTTCAAAACAATACATCAGTATACAAGTCCATACCTCTGACCAAACAAAGCTGTTGCCTCCTGCAGTAGCCAAAGTTTCCAAACTTCCTCTAAGTCTCATCATTGTGAAAAGAACAAAGTCCCACACAGCCTCAGGTCCTTTTGCTCCCTAGGAATGGTTTCTGTACATCTGGTTATGTGCCAAGACCAGTAGGGTGAGCAGCGTTTGCTTCAGCTTGGGATAACACGGGCTCTGGTTCCTAATCAAGCTCAGCAGGAGACCCTAAGCCAGACAACTCTTCTAGCCTTCCTCACAAGTAGTGGCAGTCGTCTGGGGAAAATGTGCCCTAAGCAACCTGAAGGTAGGCTACAATAAAAATAAATAAATAAAAGCTATATAATACAATTAAATGAAGACAGTCACCAAGGAAGCATGGGAGAATGTTCAAGAAATAACTAACCCAGATGTTTGGAGGAGTATGTGAAAAAGAAATCTCTTGAATTAGGAGTTAAGAGTGTACTATATTGCTTAAAGATTGTAGTTATCACTGGAACTAACTGCTGGCAATTGCGCTTACACTTCCCCAGTGGCAGTGCCTACTCAGAGAAGTTGTACTTAATATTGGTGCAACCAACATTTCTGCCTTCTCTGGATTCAACTTGCAATTTGGGGAAAAAGCCATGAGTCACTTGGTTCCCAGGTGGAAAAGAGAGAGGGAGAGAGAAAAGCAAGAGAGAGTTGGGAGAGAACCAATTTTTTTCACCTGTTGGTAGAGCAAAGGGTTGTGGCATAGCTATGAATGAAGCCACTGTTCTTGGAACGAAGATATTTAAGTAAAACCAAAGTATGTACTGTATATTCTTGACTGTAGGTCGACAAATTTTACTCAAAAAATTAGCCTTGAAAAGCTGGGTTGACTTAGGGTCTTTCTGTCTACACTGTTATAGCACTACTATTCCACTTTCAACATCCTGTGGAATTCTGGGGTTTGTAGTTTACTGAGGCCAAAGAGCTCTCTGGTTGAGAATTCTAAAGGCCCCTCCCTAAACTGCAAACCCCAGGATTCCTTAGGATGCTGAAAGTGGAATAATAGTACTATAACAGTGTAGGGCAGAAAGACCCTTATACATGGCTCCATTCTGCTTCTATAGGAGTTGAAACTGGCTGGGAGCAAAAAACACTAGGAAGGAGGGAGGAGGCCAAGTGATCTGTGTCTCCATGCCCCCCCTTGCCAAAGAGCTGGTAGAAAAAAGGGGAAAAAAGTCCTCTGTGCAAAACAGAAACTATGTGCACCTCAGAGCAACTCACGGCCCCTTTGCCTAGACATTAGGTTCCAGTTGGAGGGACAGTGAAGAGACCTGTGGGGGTGGAGACCAAGCTGCTAAAAAGGCCTGGACCAAAGGAGTGAGCCAATGAGAGGAAAGTGTATGCAAGTAAGTGGAGCAGGTCTCCTTCACAGCTCCAACTCTTCTTCCTCCCCTTGACCTGTTACTCTTCCTCTTTCACTCACTGGCTGAGGGACTCATCTGGTCCCCAACACTGCAATTGCAGCAGCTGCTGTTGCTGCCATGGGCACTGCTGCCTTCCTCACCTTTCTACTTCTCCTGCTAATGGTGCTGCTGGTGGCTTTTGGCTTTGGGAAGTCTCAGTGAGGAGATAGTGATGGGGATCCCCACCCTGCACATTTCAAGACGGGATGTGGGGAGGTCCCCATAAGGATGGTGAAGTGAGGATTAGTCTTTAATATTAACGCGTTCAAATGAGAGCAAATAGGCAGCTGCTGGGTTTTCCACAGGTAGTAAGGGATTTCCTGGTTGGTCTGTGGCTTGTAATTCTATTTCTGTTGTAAGCCACCTTGGGTCCTCACTGGAAGAAAGGTGAGATATTAAACAAATGTCTCCTAAATAAATAAATAGCAGGGTATGGGAATCATGCAGCCATCTAAATGTTATTGAATTTCAAGTCCCAGCAGTTGTTGACTTTCTTTGCATCATCTTTTATATCCTTTGTTACATGCCCCTAAGTTTTACCCTTGACATGGGTCACAGCAAATTCTGTAATTATGGGCCCAAAACCCACCCTTGACCATGAGATTGACTGATATCCTAGTATATACAGTAATGATGCCAGAAGTTCTATACAGAGAGTAAACAAAGTCCAGAAAGAACGGGTTGATTACTGCAGGTGTTAACACAGGAATGTTAACAGCAGGAGAAACAATGACAAATACAAACATCTGAAGCTGCCTGCATCAGACAGTGGATCCATCCAGCCCAGTACTACTGATTCAGACCAGACCAGCAGCAGCTGAAAACCTCAGCCAAAGGGCTACTTCATTCTTATTTTATGAAGTATTTTGAGTCAGAGACTAAGAATGCCCTAAAAATACCCCAGGGCAGTTAAAGATGAAGCCAGAGCCTGGGACATACAGAGGATGCCCTTGACCACTGGACTAGAGTCTCTTCCCCGGGAGGTCTGAACAGCCCTTGTTTAGCAGCCTTCTGGATCGCTAGGTGCCCTCCCCCTCACACCCACTGTCAGCCCCTGAAGTAGGATTCTTTTGATTTAAGAAAGGTAAGAGCAGGAGACACTTTATTGGAACTGTCCTCAAAGCTTACCAAATGACCCCAGAGTTGTGTGAAGAGGTGGCTGGCTAGACAGCATTAAGGGCACACAACAACAACATGTAACTCAACATTAAGCATGTAATTCAACCATTCTGACAACATGATCAAGCCAAGAGGAGAGGAGAGAACAGAACCCTCTGTCTTTCAGCCCTTTGGCCTGCAACTTAAACCCTCAATCCGCCCACTAACCGAGCTATCTAGTTTGGAGAAGACACAAATCAGGTCTGCATTTCTGAATAGGACTTGTGGTTCAAAGCCTGCTATGCCAAGTTTGCAGGGGAGCCATGATGGCCAGGTCGGGTCCCAAACATTTTAGATCAGCACTGGAGCACCAGCGCTGGGCAGGAAAGCCCCAAGACATGTTGCTGCCTGACACAGAGCAGCAAACAGCATTCCTCACACACCCTAGTCAAAATGTATAGTACTCAAAGCCAACCAAACTGTTTTGGTATATGAGGCAGAAAAACAACCTATTTCAAATAATGATTGATTTGTTTCCTTTTCATGATACCCCAAATCTACTGCCTGAGGTGACACACTATGCCTCTGCAGTAGTGCCAGCCCCTGGCACTGAGCTTAACTGGCTGGTCAAATGTTTACAGATTATTAGCCTGAATTTAAGAAGCACCACAAGATAAGTTTTTGTGTGACTAAGACAGTGGTTCTCAACCTGTGGGTCCACAGATGTTTGTGGACTTCAGCTCCCAGAAGCCCCAGCCACTATGGTCAATGCTCAGAGCTTCTGGGAGCTGAAGTCCAAAAACATCTGGGGACCCACAGGTTGAGAATCACTGGACTAAGACAAGGCCCAGGCAACCTGTCTCTTGGATCCAGACTGAAGACCTCAGCTAAAGGCCTATCAAATTTGTGCTACCAAACTAGCCAAGAATAAATGGAGCTTGATGGCTACACTGACAGAACCACCCACAATCCCCTTCCATTGTGCTGCTACAAAGCTACTTCCAAGCAGCAGGATGCATTTCAGGGACCAATGCTCAAGGACATCCTAACAAGACAAATGGAGAGATCACCACAGGATAAGGCTTTTCCTGCTTCCCCACACACAAAATCCTGGTGAACGATCACTATAGTAATATCACTAGATCACTGTAGTAGTTTATTCTTATTATTTTTATTATTCTTATTCCTTGTCCTTCACTATAGTAAAGGACAAGGAATACTAATACTAACAATAATAATAATAATCAGTAGCAACACTAAGGAAAATCCCATGAAGCATGCAGAAATATCACTGCCAAAATCCCTCTTAAACATGCAATGAGCTGTCAGAAAGCTCACCAGCGAGACATTGTGTGTGACAATTCTGAATGTGCAGTGGAAGCACTATCAGGAAAAGCTTTCCTGGACATGCAACAGACTCTAAGTGGGGGCGGGGGGCGGGAACAGAGCGTTCTAATATTGACTGTACGATAAAGGACAATGAGGACATAATACACTGCTGAAAAACACAGGTGTAATTAACAGCACAACGTCGCTCTGAAGAAAGAAATGTGCCACGGTGGTAAAAGATAATTGTGCAGCACACACACAATACCAATAAGCATGCAGAGCACATTTTTTCCCCAAAAGCACAAAAATTTTGTTTTGCAGCGTTCATGCCTTTAAAACAATACACAAAGGAGACACACCCAAGCCCAGATAAATCCAAAGGCAGCAGCCATATATCATCCCCCCAAAATAACAGAGAGAGTCCAGTTTGACAATAACAGAGGAAAACACATCACTGAGAACATAAGACCGTACCACTGTGGAAACCAGAGGAAAAATAAAAAGTGCCAGCACGCTGTGAGCCATCAGAGCCTCCTTTCTGACACCACACCGACCCTCAAACACCGCTTAGCTTGGAAGATGCTGCCGGGAAGTGAAGGAACAAAAAGCAGCAGAGGCCAGTTCTAATCTTTTCCTCCTTGTTAAGCCTTTCTTCATCAGCTGAAAGAGCAGATTTGAAGAAAGGAATTCCAGGCTGCTGCAAGTTCAAATCCCAGCAGGGCCAATTTCTGTCTTTTCTTGGTCACTGCTAGAGAAAGGAAGACACTTTCCTGTCACCTGTGGTTGGAGTCAGTGCGCCTTGCCTCAACACACCTTCACCTCCAATCATCTAGACCTCTTTAAGCTGCATTTCTTCCCAGCAGGTTTCTGGGCAGAATCCCAGCTCAAGGGATTTCCATTCTCCAGTCCTTTAAATACCCTTTCTTCTCTCCCCCTCCCACCTCCACCCTCAAAGGTTTCATCCAGAAAACAGAATGTTCCTTTTATTTCCTGTCTCCAAATGTTACGGGGCTGAGAGACAGCAGCTGCTGCAGCCCACCCCAGAGGCGGCTGCATCTCGTAGAGAGTTGAAATTCCATATGGCGGCGTTCCAGGCATGAGAAGTTCCCTCAGAACTGAGATATAATGCCTGGGGCCATGTGTCAGGTTGGGTTCCTCACCAGAATGTAAAGAGATGGTGTATCTATGTGTGTACATTCTGGGATTCTTTGAACTCCAGATCACACCTGCTAGAAGCAGGATAGCACAACGGACAATCCTATAAACTCTTGATAGGCTTGCTTTCTCTCTCTCTCTCTCTCTCTATATATATATATATAAACACACACACACACATACATATATATACATACGTATATATAACAGCACAACGTCGCTCTGAAGAAAGAAATGTATGTCTATCTATCTATCTATCTATCTATCTATCTATCTATCTATCTATCTATCTATCTATCTATCTATCTACCTACCTACCTACCTACCTACCTACCTACCTACCTACCTACCTTGAGACCTTTCCAGACAAAAATAAAGCCTCTTCTCTATTTTATTATCCCAGCCTAGATCAAGATCCAGATTTGACCCTGCTTAGCAGGACTTGGACAAGTAACACTTTTGGTCTATAACTTCCAATAGCTTACTAACTGTTGGATTCTAGAAGCTGTAGTCCAGAAAAATAACTTATACAAGCTCTGATGCATAGCGCATGCAATTAAGGAATGGGAAATACAGTAGATTGATGGGCAGGCTACATGTTTGTTTTTGATGACGATGTGGATAATGACAGAAGAGGAGGAAGAAGAACAAAAGGAAGAGGTGAAGGAAGATAAAATAATGTACCTCTTTTCTACTACAGACCAGAACATGAACCAATGGATTCAAATTATAAGATAAAGAGATTCCACCTAAACATAAAGAACTCTTTACTGTAAGAGCTGTTTGACAGTGGAACAGATTGCCTTGGATCGTGGTGGAGTCTCCTTCTTTGGAGATCTTTAAACAGATGGATGGACAACTCTCAGGAGTGCTTTAGCTGTGTATTCTTGCATAGCAGACGGTTGGACTAGATGACCTTTGTGGTACCTTCCAACTGTAAGATTCTATTATTCTACTACAAAGGAAAGAAACAGCCTTTCTGTTGTTCTCTTTTCTTGTTGCATGTCTTAGCAAACGTATGTTACGACAATATTCAAGAAATGAGAAGCAGTGCTGAAGAGATAGACTCCACACCCTCTTCACCATCGCTATAGATGCATTTGGTAGGGAGACTGATAAATATCATGTTTTCCCAGCAGTAAAAGTACTGTGGTTTGTAGGCTAGGGAAATGTGATTTGCCTGCCACAGAAGCCTGGCCAATAGATATCTGGATTTCATGGAATAACTGTGCACTTAACTGCCTCAAAAGCATCTCCAGGGAAAAGCTCTCACACTCCAGGAGATTGAAAGTGGTGGAAACAAAGTGGTTTCATGAAAAACAGACACTCATAAAGATGACCTTCTGTTTCCTACTGTGAAAGGAAACACAACTGTTGAAAAATGAGATAGAAAAAGAGACACAATAATGTTGCTAATACTAATCCATGCCAACTCAACTCTTCCCACCCCAACCCAAGAATGTATACATGCCAATAAAATACAATATGTAGGGGAGAAGGATTTCTTTAGTATACAAGTCATACATGTTCCCCAGATTCTGTCTGAATAGAGTACTGCATTTTATTTCATAAAAATGTGCATGGTACATTTCAGAAATGCTAAAGCAAGTAAAATGTTGAGACTGCAACATATGCAATAAGGAACAAGGAAGAGAGATAAAGATTTGGAAAAGACGGAAAGGATAAATAGCAAGGCTGCAATGTTTATTAGGTTATTAATAGGTTATAAAGGTGTTCTTAATTAATTAGACAGCTTTAAATGTATCTATTTCTCTTATCAGGATGAAAATAGCAAACGGCAAGACAATCATATTTCAAAAAGCATTTTCCCTTCCCTTATATACAGGATGGATTGTCTGTTCTGCTACACCTGCTATGGTGACACACAGATTCATCCTCTACAACAAAGGGGAATGCTGCCTGATTCATAAAAATGGTTTTCACTCACACATGAATGTATGCAACTGTAATTGGGAAATCAATCAAATGATCAATTATGTTTATATGCTTAACCATACAAATTTGTATGCTTAAAGACTGAAATATTTTTAAACTGAGATTGTAGTTAAATAGGTAATTAATAAATCTGAAAGTATATCCACAGCAATGAATATACTATGCCTGATAAAGCAGAGATTCACAGAAAACATACTCCTCTTGTTCTTGTTAACTGTATCCTTTTCCTCCCCAAATCTTGTTGTGCTGGTGCCTACCTCAGACCCTGGAAAAATTACTACTTATAGTCTACCTAGTATGGCTCTACTGATTAGAGGATTGTGGGAGGCGCCATCCCAAAAGTCATGTTTCCTAACAGTGGTCAAGATGCTAAACAAGTGTTCCCAAACTGAAGGCTGCCAGGCTTCACACAAGGAAAGGATTCCAGCTTAGAAATGGTTTCTGGAGAAGAAATCACACAAATCCTATGTATCACACTTTATGAATATACACATATGTACTGTGTCTATTCTGTATGTGTATGTGCCTCCAAACTGCCTGTCAAGTTATGGAGGCCCCATGAATTCCACAGGATTCTCTTAGGCAAGGAATACTCAGAGGTAGCTTTGCCAGTTTCTTCCTCTGAAATATAGCCTGCAGCACCTAGCATTCATTGTAGGTCTCCCGTCCAACTTCAGGAAAATAGATTCCACTTAAAGATTAGGAAGAACTTCCTGATGGTAAGAGCAGTTTGATGGTGGAATACGCTGCCTTGGACTATGGTGGAATCTCCTTCTTTGGAGGTTTTTAAACAAACGTTGGATGGCCATCTGTTGGAAGTGCTTTGATCGTGTATTCCTGCATGATGGGCGTAGGACTTGATGGCCCATGAGGTCTCTCCGAACTCTATGATTCCAAGATCCAAGTACTAACTAGGGCTGAACCTACTTAGCTTCCAAAATGAGACAGGATCTGGTGCCTATTTATTCTACCTATCAGGAGACTATCACCAAGCAACAGCTTTCTGGCTGGTATAAGCAGGATACAACCTATATGCAAATTGATCATACACCATGAACTATGCTGGATTCACATATTTATGGAGGTTTGTTCTGTATGAAGAAACCTGATGAAAGTTCTGGCTGAAAGTATGTACACAGATGTATGCACACATGCGCACACAGAGAAGTATATCTGCATACCAAACCTCACAAACTTTTTTTCATTCCCAAACATATATTCATTCACAATTTTCTACTCATACCCACTCAGCTCAGGGACTGATGTGAGGATGGGGCTGGTAGGGCAGTCTTTTAAAGTGGCATTCTCCATGGTTAGTCAAACAGTTTCAAAGACTTCATGAAGCCAAGTATGCCACTGTTTGGTTGCGTATATATCCTCCAGGTTGCACGTAACACTTCTTGGCGTTTTCTGTTCTTTAATAACAAGAACAACAACAACAATAATAGCAGTCATATATATTATTGCTGTATCATTTGTTAGCAAGGGCAGGCACAGGTTTGGCTTTCTCTCTAGCCCTGTAGCAGTCAGGGCAAACTTAGTGACAAGGCACCTTCTCCATTTGGCTTCTTGCAAGAACTTCAGGCGTCTCAAAACAAGCAGTCACTAGGATCAAAGGCCACTTTGCCTAGTGAGTATGAGGAATGAGAGAGACCCAAGTTCAAATTCTCTGTCACAAAGCTCATTAGGTGATGTCGGTTTCACAACAGAGGCATTCTCAGCTCATCCTGCTTCACCAAGTGGCTGTTTCCCCTTGAGCTCCTTAGGAGAAGGGCAGATTAAACATAAACAGAGTTATTTATTCATCACTAATAGTTTTAGAGTTAATGTTGTTATTTTCCAATAACAGCCACCCAGTGTATTATCTTCTATTGAATATTAGCTGGTCATCAACACATTCAACATGTCATTGCTCCCCTCGGCTAAGGCTTCAAAAATGCAATCTGATGAATGCCAACTGAGAAGTTCCACTCCTTTCAATGAAGCTTACTCCCAGATAGGCTGTTTACCTTTCTCCAAAACATAGGCAGCTCAGGCTGGTCAGGGCGGAGGGGGCAGCCTCAACAGATTTTTTTTTTAATCTCCTACTCTTGAAACCAATGGCTCAATGCAGTGGTTTCTTTCTCTTGAATAAATGGGTGTCAGCAATTGGAAAGCCACCTCCCTCTTGGAAAACCTCCTGGCTTGAGATAATGGCAGTACATGGCTTCTCTGTTAGCAGGGTATTGAATCTGCTCTAGGTTTTGGTTTGAATTTTAAAGAACTTACCCAAAGTGCTATCCCAAAACAGGTTCTGCATTTTGGATTGCTCCTCAAAGTTCAGACTAAAATCATAGTAGGTGCAACACTTGCATAGGCATGGGTGTCACTAGCCACCATTAGTTTGGGCCTACCAGCCATGGAAACAGCACCAGCAGAAGATCTATGCCCACACAGCTTGCTTTTGGCATACTGGAAATCTCAATGGCTCCCTTCCAGCATTAGGCTTGTGCTATACATCATTATGTGACCAATATTTGACCGGTCAGTTGACCAAATCCTGTTTGTAGAAAAAGACCAAGGACAGCGGGGAGAAAGAAAGAATCTAGAAACACATTTAAGACTGATTTATTTTAGCATGATGTTTGTGGGTTTCAATCAATTTCTTGAGACAGTTTGAGCACAATTACATAGTTGCAGAAATGGGATCAGGGTGTAATGGAAGGCAGAAAGCTTGTGAATTGTGAATCTGGCCCTAAACCTTCAGAGAGTTGGAGAAAGATGATACAGGTCTGTCAAGTGGCTGGCCTGTTAAGCTTGAGGTATCAAAGCAATATATTCTGCTTATCTGAATGTAAGTTCCCTCTTCTTTTGCAAAATCTGCAACTATGATGAGAACCCACATTTTAATATATGTAGCATGCCAAGAAACCATTATCTCTGTTCATACCTCTGCTAACAAACTGAAATTCTGAGCTCTCAAAACACCAAACCCTAGTTTTTGTCCATCTTTTCTAGGGTCTCTTTTATACTACATTATAACACTTTGGTACCACTTTAATCGCTACATCCTACAAAATCCTGGAATTTATAACTGTTGCAGCATTAAAGCTCTATGGCAGAAAATTCTGTTTCACAGAACTACAAACCACAAGATTCCATAGGATGAAGCCATGGCAGTTAAAATGGAAGCAAAGTGCTAAAATGCGTAGTTTGAAAGACACCCACTTACCAGTCCTATAAACAAGATACATAAAAAGTAGCAGAATGCAAAGATTCTTCTCCCCATCATTTTCTGAAAACAATTTTATGATAGGGACTATGATTATAATATTATCAAATTCCGTGACATCAAAAATTGTGTTCTGCAACCCACAAAAATTATGCAAGTTGAGCCAAAGAAGGCGTCAAAGAGACTAGCAGGCAGAGCATGGAAGTTGGGTGACACAAATAGCATATACCAGTTACAAGTTAGTTTTTTAGAATGAACCAGGAGGTCACATTTCAAAAACAACAGAGGGAACAAAATTATTCCCCTGGTGTAACAAACCACGTTTCCTAGTTACTTTTCAAAGTTACATCAAAATGGCACTGTGACAGGGCTTTTCCAGCGTCCATAGCACTCAAGCAAGAAAAGCAGTAGAAATGTAAAAAATTACTTTTTAAACATTCCAATTATCATCAACAGAATATTTTTTAAAACATAATAATGATTTCTGACAGCAATTACTTTTAAAAAGTAACTTCTTAAGCACTCCATACAGGGCACTGATGGCTCGTGCACATACATGGGTCATGGAAAAATTTATTCAACCACTCCTCTGGCTTCAGCAGTTTGAGCAGGCATTACCAAAACACTTCAACCATATACTCATAAACACAAGAACAGTAAGATCACTTCCTCTTCTGTCTTTCACAAAAGCTAGGATTCTCAGGAAGCCACACCCAATACCACATTCAGTATATCCCCCCATCCCACATCACTTCTGCTGAATCTTGGCATGCTTAACCATTAGACTCACCCACGACTGACTACAGACCTCCGCATCTTATCACTGGAGTAGAAGGCCCAGTTGTGCTACAGCCACGGGGCAATCCTATGAGTTGGCAAGCTTGGCTGCGCAGACAGGCAAACTTTTAGCACACCAACTGCAAAAGTGAGGGATTGATCTCACTCAGCAGGGGCCTAAATACTCTAAAGGCACAGATTCTGTCTGATCTCACAAGCTGAGCAGGGTCAGCCCTAGTTAATTTTTTTTTTTTGTATAATTTTTATGGAAAGTTTGTCCCAAAAATAACGCCCCCCTCACACTTCCATGCTTAAATCTTCCAGTTGAAATTGCTTATTTCCATTCCATTACAAACATAATTTCCATCTTACAAAGAGAAGAACAGTTACATTATTTCGTCTTTGATTTCTTATACATTTATATCCTTACGCAATCCAATACTCTTTTCTATTCTTTCTCAAAGTTCTGGATAGATATATTCTTCAAAGAAAATGCTAACTTTTCCATCTCTATCATATCCAGAACTTTTTAACTTTCATTCTTCTATATCAATGTGTTTCTTTTCTTTCCAGTGCTGCGCATATGTCAACCTTGCCGCAGTTATTAGATATAATAATATCTTCTGATGACTTCTTATTTCCCTTTGTTGCCCTAGCATATTTAACAAATAAAGCTCTAGTTTCATTTCAAAATTCAGCTTACAAATTCTTTGGATTTCGTCATGTATCCCCTTCCAATTTTTTTTTGCTATCTTACATGTCCACCACATATGGAAAAAAGACCCCATCTTTTCATCACACTTCCAACAATTTGAGTTCCCATTTTTTGTTATTTTTTGTAATTTTTCTGGGGTCATGTACCATCTATAAAACATTTTATAAAAGTTTTCTCTTAAATTTAAGTTTGGTGTAAATTTTGTATCTACAGCCCTAGTTAATTTGGATGGGAGACAACTAACTAATACCAGATACTGTATTTCAGAGGAAGGAACTGGCAAAATCACCTCTTGAGTACTCTTTGCCTAAGAAAACCTTATGAAATTCATGAGATCCCCATATTCGACAGGTGGCTTGAAGACACAGACATACACAGTGTCATTTATTTCATTACATGGCCAGAAATTGCTGTCTCCCTACATCAGGGGGAGGTACCACATAGCCTGGTGGCCACAGTTAAAATTTCCAGGCCTTTTTGGTGGTACCTGCCAACCTTCCTTATGGAATCTGTTGCAGCAAGAAAAAAACCTCATTTTTAAAATGTACATGTGTACAGAGTGGGCTTTTTTTTAAAGAACTGCACTTCCTGGAGGTTTCTGGGAGCATAGAATTCTCCCTAAATCAAAATTCCAAACCCCAGCCCCACATTTATATCTTTGTTTGTTTGGTTTTAAAGCAGGGGTTTTATCACTGCCATCACAGAAGCAGTAAATTGAGCAGGAGAAGTTACTTGGTCATGCCTCATAGAGCTGCAGCCATCTTGCTGTGGAAAGCTGACACTGAAAAGAGTTGTCTGTCCCCTGACATGTGGCAATGGACCATTTGTAGTCACCCTGCTAAAAGGGACCCTTTTCTGTGTTTGTAACTAAGATTAAAGTAGCAGCTGTTCAAGATTAATTAATGCAGGGCAAAAGGTTGTGGTCTTTTGTAAGTGCTAACTGAGCTGTAAAAGGAAGGAGCCAAACTGGGAGGAGGAAAAGACCTACATTATAACTGTCATGGCACTGAGGTGCTTGAAAATTTCAGTCTCCACTCAAATCCTTTTTCTCCCCTGTATGACCCAGTGTGGTGTAGTGATTTGAGCACTGGGCTATGACTCTGGAGTGCAGGGTCTGAATCCCCGCTCAGCCATGGAAACAGACTGGATGACCCTGGGCAAGTCTCTCAGCTTCAGAGGAAGGCAATGGAAGCCAAAGGCAAAAAACATATATGAACAAACTTCGCCAAGAAAACCTTATGATAGCTTCATCTTAGGGTTGCCATAAGCTGGAAGCAACTTGAAGGGACACAACAGCAATGACCCAAATGAGGATCACCTCACCCAGCTGTAAGGTCTTGCTGAAGTGGCTCATACATTCTGGAATTCAAGACAGGGAAAAATATGCTCATAGAAAGCAGACTGGTATTGCGTGAAAGGGAGCCAGGCCTAGACAATTCCCCAGCCTACAGAGAGAAGTTGTGGTAGTAGCTGAAGTTCTTGCTACAGGCCTCTGCAACCTCTGGCAAAAGCCACAGGGAAGCTTCAAAGGAATGGGCACCAGAGAAAAGACAGCCTGTGTGGATCTCAGAAAGGGGTCCCTCCAACTTCCCTACACCCCCTTTAGTCCTGGTGGGGAGAGACTTGTTGTTTTGTGCCTCTAAGTCTACTCTAAGTCTACTGGATCTGATCCTGACCAACAGGGAAGACCTTGTTAATGACGTAGAACTGGTTGGATCTTTAGGAGAGAGTGACCATGCCCTATTAGAATTTGGCATTCAGTGGGGAAGAGAAGACAAGTGTAGCCAGGCATTCGTCTTCGATTTTAAAACAGCAGACTTCTGTAAACTGAAGGAGCTGCTGGCTGAAATCCCGTGGTCAAGAATAGTCAATGAGAAAGGAGTTCAGGATGCATGGGAGTTCTTTAAAAGGGAGGTACTGAAGGCACAGGCTAAAACTGTGCCATTAAGGAGGAAAAATGGAAGGCATCTGAACAAACCGGAATGGTTGACTAAAGAGCTCTCAGCTGAGCTAAGTATTAAGAAAAACATGTACAGGAAATGGAAGAAGGGGGAAACCACCAAAGAAGATTATAAGCAAGTAGCCAGGAGATGTAGGGAGAAGGTCAGAAAGGCTAAAGCACAGAACGAACTTAGGCTGGCCAGAGACATTAAAAACAATAAAAAGGGCTTCTTTAAATACGTCCGCAGCAAAAGGAAAAAGAAGGAGACGATAGGGTCACTGCGCAAGGAAGATGGTGAATTAATAACAGGAGGAAGAAAAAGGCAGAACTCCTCAACACCTTCTTCGCCTCAGTTTTTCCCCAAAAGGATAAAAACACTCAACCTGGCGGTTGGGGAGCAGGTGAGGAAGTGGGGGAAATGCAGCACAGAATAGATAGAGAGGTAGTACAGGAATACCTGGCCACACTGGATGAATTCAAGTCTCCAGGGCCAGATGAATTGCATCCTAGGATTTTAAAAGAACTAGCAGAGGTCATTGCGGAACCTCTTGCTATAATCTTTGAAAACTCTTGGCGGACCGGAGAAGTTCCGGCAGACTGGAGGAGGGCAAATGATGTCCCCATCTTCAAGAAGGGAAAAAAAGAGGACCCAAATAATTATCGCCCAGTCAGCCTGACATCAGTACCTGGAAAGATCTTGGAGCGGATCATCAAACAGTCAGTTTCTAATTAATTAGAAAACAATGCCGTAATTACGAAAAGTCAACATGGATTTCTCAAAAATAGGTCATGCCAGACTAATCTTATCTCTTTTTATGATAGAGTTACTTGCTTGATAGATGAAGGGAATGCTGTGGATATAGTATATCTTGATTTCAGTAAGGCCTTTGACAAAGTTCCCCACGACATTCTTGCAAAGAAGCTAGTAAGATGTGGACTGGACAGGGCTACTGTCAGGTGGATTTGTAACTGGTTGACTGACCGTACCCAAAGGGTGGTCACCAATGGCAGATTCTCATCCTGGAGAGAACTGACTAGCGGGGTGCCACAGGGTTCTGTCCTGGGCCCGGTGCTGTTCAATATCTTCATTAATGACTTGGATGAAGGAATAGAGGGCACGCTGATCAAATTTGCAGATGACACCAAATTAGGAGGGGTTGCTAATACACCTGATGATAGGATCAAAATTCAAAAGGACCTGGACAGATTGGAGAGCTGGGCCAAGGTTAACAAAATGAATTTCAACAGAGAGAAATGTAAGGTCCTACACTTAGGCAGAAAAAATGGTATGCAGAAATATAGGATGGGGGACACGTGGCTGGCTAACAGTACGTGTGAAAGGGATCTAGGGGTCTTCATAGACCACAAGCTGAACAAGAGTCAGCAGTGTGATGCGGCAGCCAAGAAGGCCAACGCAATTCTTGGTTGCATCAATAGGAGGATGGTGTCTAGATCGAGGGAGGTATTGGTACCACTTTATTCTGCATTGGTTAGACCTCATCTTGAATACTGTGTCCAGTTCTGGGCACCCCAATTCAAGAAGGATATGCATAAGCTGGAGCAGGTCCAGAGGAGGGCAACCAAAATGGTGAGGGGCCTGGAAGCCATGCCCTATGAGGACAGACTTAGAGAGCTGGGTATGTTTAGTCTGCAGAAGAGAAGGTTGAGAGGGGACATGATAGCCATGTTTAAATATTTGAAGGGATGTCATGTCGAGGAGGGAGTGGGCTTGTTTTCTCCTGCTCTTGAGACCAGGACAAGGAGCAATGGATGCAAGCTGCAGGAGGGGAGATTCCGCCTGAACCTCAGGAGGAATTTCCTGACGGTCAGGGCTGTCCGGCAGTGGAATGTGCTGCCACAGAGTGTGGTGGAGTCTCCTTCGCTGGAGGTTTTTAAGTGGAGGCTGGATGGCCACTTGTCGGGAGTGCTTTGAGGGTTTTCCTGCATGGCAGAGGGTTGGACTGGATGGCCCTTGTGGTCTCTTCCAACTCTACATTTCTATGATTCTATGATTCAATTGTAGTAACTCTATTTTAGGGTTTTCTTGACAAAATTTATTGAGAGGGTTTGTCATTGCCTCCTTCTACGGCTGAGAGAATGTGACTTGCCCAAGGTCAACCAGTGGGTTTCCATGGCTGAGCAAAGACTAAAACCCAGCTCTCCCAGAGTTCTAGTCCAACACTGAAACCACTATGCAATGCCACCTCTTGGGGGGGAAGGGAGGCAAGACATAAATAAAGTTAATGAAAGTAAAAATGATAAAAATAATAACCACCAAGACCATCACCACCTTATGCCCTCCAGATGGGTAAGGCTCAACTCTCAGCCATTCAACCAGCAATGCTAGTGGTCATACTGGCTTGGGATGATGGGTGTTTTAGTCCAGCCCAACTTCAAGGGGGCTGGTATACCTGCCCAAGCAGCATGGAGTGGGTAAACAGGAAAGTATTAGAATATTCCAACTGGCCTACAAAACTGATAATCAGTTGAGGGTGATGCTTGGAGATTTCCTATTTGCAACAGTTCAAATAAACAGATTATGAATGAAAAAAAGGGTCTTTGGGTACTTTGGTAGGGGGTTCCCCAGTGAACATATCAGAGCACATCTGGCAGGGAAAAGAGAGTTTCTTGGCATGGCTTCTCCTGACTGAGGGTGATCCCAACAGGGACAGCTGGGAAAACATGTCTGGGCTCACGAACACAGCAGTACTACAGGCCAGTAAGTGTAAAAAAAAAAGAGAGAGAGAGAGAGAGATCAGGGTCAGTTCAGTAATGTGCCTTATGAGAAATCCAAGAACATAAGAAAACAACATGTAAATTGGAGTCGGCTGTTGTATACAGAGAGGGAGGATACAGCAGCTATCTATATATTTGTGTGAGGGAGTTCCCCAAACAGATGATGCAGAGGAATGGATACTGTCACTGGCTTGTGTCTGGGATGGCCGCATTCAGCGGTAGCATCTACTTAAGCATCTTGGATCAAGGCAAGACCATCTAGGGGCAGTCTCCACTCCCAGGTGCTGGGAGGGGGACTCCTACTGAATGTCTGGTGGGAGTTTGGGAAGGGTGAGGCAAAGAAGTAAAAGAAGCTACCCAAGACGAAAGATTTGGGGACACACTTCTGAACAAAGACAAGAGAGGCGACACTGGAATGGAGTCTTTCTGTCCCGGTTTGTGAGCCTTAGTTTGCAGCAGGGTTGCTTCTTGGCAGGGTGGGCATTACTCAGTTGGGGTCATTTGGGAGGTGGGCGCCTGCAGAAAAAGACCAAAAGGCAACATTTATCCAGAGGGGAGCAGGAAAAGGAAGCGTATAGCGAAGAGAGCTGCTGATCTGTTGATACTGGCTCTGTATGTGTGTGCGTGCGGGGAAGGGGAGGTGATTCCCGACGGAGTGGGAATATTTCCGGCAGGAGCGAGCAGCGCACACTGGGCACAGAGGAGAGAGAGAGAAAGAGACCATCCAAAGTGCCTAAAATAAGAGATGCAGGGTTTTTCTTGGCCCGGGGGGGAAGGGGTGGGATCTTGAATGGGGGGAGGAGGAAGGGGGCGCACTCACCAGTGCAGGAGCTTGTGCTGCAGCTGCCCCGGGCGGCGCTCGGACGAGCACTGTAGGCACCACATGGCTGATCCTGCGCGCTCTTTCCAGCGCGGGACCCCCGCCAGGGATTGGGGGAAGGGAGGTGGGGATCCCGGCTGGCTCTCAGCAGCAACGGCGGCTCCTCCGAGCCCCACAACTGCCCAGGCGCCGGCGCGGCGTCTCCATCTCTCCTTCCCTCCCTCCTTCGTCCGCGCAAAGCAGAGGAGGAGCCGGGAGGCGCCAGAGACCGCCCTCCTCATCCTCCCGCCGCCGGAGATCCCGGCTCCGCAGTCTCATCTTGGCCCTTGGCAGCCCCCAAAGCGGCTACCCACCCCCTGTCTCCGCCCGCAGCATCGGGGGCTGCAGACTCTGGGGTTTGGTACGCCTCCCTTTTGGGGGGGTGGAAGAAGGGGTACAGAAAACGAAATTTGCGCATCCTGATCGGGTTTCCTGGGTTCTGGGAAATCAACAAGAACGCTTCCAGCCCAAGAGAAGAGCCGGGGCTCAAGGAATGGGTGGAAATTGGCAGGATTCCGGGAGGGTCGAGATTCCTGGGTTTTATCCCCCTCTATCCTCTTTCTTGTTCTCGAAAGGGACGCGTGGATCCTGGCTGGCGATTTAGTGCTCTTGATTTCCTTCATGTTCGGTTCAGCCTAAAATTCTAAGGATGAACGAAGGAATGCTGGGGCTCAAAAGCTTTCCTGGTTGGCTAGCAGCTGCCAAGACCTCCACAAGATTTGGCTGGTGGGTGCAGTTTACTCTGTGGTCGGAGTTTTACCCCCAGCTCAAACTCTGATACAATCGGTTTGCACATATCTGAAGCCCATCAGAAACATCCACAAACTCCAGACGTACTCCCACTCTAGCTAACCTAGTGAGGAAATGTAATCTAATGGTTAAAAACAAGTGTGGGCAAAGTGTGCACTGCGGGTGATTCTTAATGCCCCAAAGAATGGCTTCTGATGTCCCCAAAATGCCCCCAGCCCCCTCCAGAACTTCTTAATAGGTGGGCTATCAGTGATACCTTCGAATGTTCCATTCTGAGATTTAACCCCTGGTAAAACCCTATAGAGAGCCAGCACAGTGTAGCATTCTGCATATTGGAATACAACCCTGGAGACCATGGTTTGATTCACGACTTGGCTATGGAAATCCACTGAGTGACCTTGGCCACATCACACACTCTCAGCCCCAGAAAACTCCATAATAGGTTCGCCACAGGGTTGCCGTAAGGCAGAAACAACTTGAAAGGCACAAAACAACAACAAAAACAACAATCCTATGAAATTCATGGGGTCATCAAGACAGGCAACTTGAAGGCACCTTCACATAGACATTATGTCACGGGGTCTAAATAACACAGCACTAGATCCCATCTGACCTTGGATGTTAAGCAGGATCAGCCCTGATTAGTACTTGGGTGGGAGACTCCAATGAATACCAGTTGCTGTAGGCTATATTTCAGAGGATGGAATTGGCAAAACTGCCTCTGAAACTTGTTGCCTAAGAAAACCGTATAAAATTCATGGGGTTGCCGTAAGTCTACAGGTGATTTCAAGGCACATAGGCACACACATTATGTCATTGGGGAACAGCACGGTTGAAGCTGGTGTCCCAGATATTATAATTACATTCCTAGCCGTCTGTAATTTGAAAGGAGAACCATTTGGATCCGAGTTTTCTTATGCTGGAATTAGAAGAGTCCTCACTACGCCATGCAACTCATCCAGTGAGCTGAGCTGTGTTCCCTCATCTATCAAGAGGGTTGTTAGGTTCAAACACCACGAACATGGACTCAGCTGTGAGGAAAAGTGGGATATGAATGTAACAAGCAAGGAAGTGGTGATGGAAGGCTAAAGATCTACTAACTGAGGAAGGACCAGAGACTGGTGGTTTCCTCAGTAACAAATGTGGGGCACCTGTAACAGCATTACTACGGGGGGCAGCCTTGACACATCGGGCTCCTAACCCCTTGTCAGGAAGCTCTCCTGCACAAGCCTCAATGAACTCAACAGGGATCCTACCAGAGCTCTGCCATTCTTGTTTACTTCAAAAGCGCTCGCTCAGAAAGAACTGCTCCAGGAAGAGGGAAGTCAGTGGGATTTACATTAAGTAGTTTTAAGGGGCTGCCTCGTGTCAATTAGCATGTGGAAGGGAAGTCCTAGATTTCCTGCTTTAGGCCTCAAAATGTCTGGAAAGGGAAGCCTCAGATAATAGAAAATAGCTAGGTATACAGTCTGCATCTATGGGTTCTGCATCCATGGATTCAACCAATCACAGCTCAAAAATATTTGAAAAAAAAATTCTAAAAAGCAAGCCTTGATTTTGCAATGCAGAAGCACTACACTGATGTGTAGGCACACCCTGCTGTAGTCTCCCACCATCACTCATTTGAATTGTTCACCATTTTATATAAGGGATTCCATTGTACTACGCCATTGTATATAATGGGCCATGAGCATCCAAAGATTTTGGTATCCACAGGGGATCCTGAAACCAAACCCAAGCAGATACTGAGGGCCCATTGTACCTCAACCATTTAGGGCCAAAGCATTAAGATGGAGACACTGGGTCCCCTTTCATCATACAACATCCCACCTTTCTGAGATAATTGTGTGTGCTGGGTGATCTTCATCTGTTTAATGGCAGCCATTCCCCCCCCTTTTTGTACACAAATATATATGTGTAGAGGAAGTCTTGAAAAGGTTTCCTGCCAAGCCTCAAATGAGCAAAGTAGTACTTTGACCTTTACTCATTGATTGATTTGAGTGACTGCATTTTCAGAGCAGCCAAAACCCAGAAGTGTCTGAGGAGTGGGTGAGGGTACTACTCAAACTGGTGCTCCAGAGATTGCTGCTTGCCCACAAACCATCAGGGGCTGGTCGCTGGAAAATTTCCAGGAAGAAAGAACTGTTGCCCGTAGGTACAAATATAGTACTGGTCCCTTGTACTTGTGTACAAAATATTAGAAATATAAGTACAAACAGTGAATAAAAACAGCACATCAAAGCCTCAGTCAAACTGTCAGTACCAGTTAGAGTAAGTCAACACTTAATGTAAAAAAAAAAACTTCCAAAGAAGTAGATTTACATTTAATGTTGAAAAAAATAAAACATCCAAAGAAGTACCACTCTATTCTGCATTAGCTAGACCTCATCTGGAATACTGTGTCCAGTTCTGGGCACCTCAGTTCAAGAAGGATATCAACGAGCTGGAGCATGTCCAGAGGAGGGCAACCAAAATGGTGAAAGGTCTGGAAATCATGCCCCATGAGGAGCGGCTCAGGCAGCTGGGTATGTTTAGTCTCCAAAAGAGAAGGTTAAGAGGGGACATGATAGCCATGTTTAAATATTTGAAAGGATGTCATGTCGAGGAGGGAGCGGGCTTGTGTTCTGCTGCTCCAGAGACAAGGACAAGGAACAACGGATTCAAGCTGCAGGAAAGGAGATTCCACCTGAACCTCAGGAAGAACTTCTTGACAGTCAGAGATATCTGGCAGTGAAATATGCTGCCTTGGAGTGTGGGAGTGTGGTGGAATCTCCTTCCTTAGAGGTTTTTAAGCAGAGGCTGGATGGCCATCTGTTGGGAGAGCTTTGATGGGTGTTCCTGCATAGCAGGGGGTTGGACTGGATGGCCCCTGGGGTCTCTTCCAACTCTAGGATTCTATGATTCTACGTAGATTTACATCCACAAAAGCTCAGGCAAAACTAAAAACCAGTTAGTCTTAAAGCTGCTACTACATTTCTTTTCCTTCTTTCTTCTCCCTTACCCTTCCTTCCTTCCTCCTTTTTATGCTTCAAGAGACTAACACAGCTACTTCTTTGAAAACCACTTAATATAAATCCTACTGATTTCTTGTCTCTGCTCTAGTTAGGACTGATGCTTGGATGTAGGCCAGTAAAACCCACAGCAAATACCAGAAACCCTGTAGCTCACAAATCCTAAGTCAACTATATAGCAAGGCTATACAGCAGGCAGTATATGTTGTGCACTTACACTATAGGACAGGCCCAGTGTTTTGCTGCCTGAGGCAAAGGACAAAATGGAACCTTTCATTCCAAGTAGAGATACTAACCAGACTGCCAGTTGAATGTTACTGTAGTTCCAGTTGAGGACAGGACAACATCATTCATTGCCCTTGACGGCAAAAGTTCAGTGCAGTACTTTTAACTCTGTCCTCTTCTACGTTCTTCACTCTATCCAAGCCTTTGTAAACCTGGGGAAGTGTCTTGTCCTAACGGTAGGGTCAGGGCCAGCTACGTATTGCCATTTTCCATTGCCACCAACAGGTATGACATAATGGTATGGCCAGACAAAGGACTATATAACTGAGTACATCATTTTCAATTTTTTTTTTGAATTTTCACTGAAGTGCTCTTGAGATTTTATTTTTAAAATGAGGGCATTTTTTAAAAAAATGTGGATAAAATGACACTGACTAGAAAGACAATAGTGAAGATGAACCAGAGTGTTGTTTCAGATAGTGGCCTAATAATAATGATGCATAACAGACAATTACCAGGGAACTGATCTGTGTATTGATATACTGGGGTGGTGAGTGTTGCCCTAAATTGTATTCTGGTACGCCATCAGTGTTATCCTTCTGGTGAATGTCATTTTATCACATGATTATTTTTTTTTAAAAAATCAGTCTCTTCATTTGTGTTATTGTCTGCATTAAATGTTTAAAAATATTCTCTCAATAGCACTTCTAATAGCAAATTCCATGTGAGTTGTGAGTCACGCAAAGCAGTACTTTCTTCTTTTCTTCTGTCCTGAATATACCACTTATCAGTTTCATTTGCCAGCAATGGAACCATGTGGATCGTCCTACTGCTCCAAGAGAACACGCACAAAAAGTGTCAATTTCCGCACAATGGTGATATAACACTATAGCAGCAGGTTGTTTCCGGTTCAGGAGGCATGCTACTGCATGATATTGTCACTATACAGCTGCTATCCTGCCCCCAAGCGTCACCAAACTGCTATATTCTATTTCCAGAAAACAAATCCGTTGACCCTCCTTTAGTGCTTCAATCTCATCAGCCTTCTTAGTGTGGTACCATAATAGTGCTTAATAGTGCTTCCTGTTACCGCGGATCCAGGAGTGGGTGGGCTGTGGGCCTGCCCAGCTTGTCCCTCTCTCAGCTATTCTCACGGCATGGTAACTTCGAAATCTATCACCTTTCCATGTTTATTTTAAATGTCTCCTTTGAGTTAAAACTTTTTATTTTTTTAAAATACATTTTTAAGCATAATAGCACAAAAGTGGAATAGTGTACTGGCGTGTCATGCCATAACAACATTGATGCACTAGTACAGCTTCCAAATCCCGCCCCCACCCAATCAGGGGTGGTGGGACAGGGTGAAGGCAGGGCAAGGGAGTGGCCAAAGATGCTGTAATGCAGAAGGAACACTGGTGGCAATACCGCTACTCACCCGTTTAAGGCGGAAGGATGTGGAAAAGAGTGTTTCTAACTCGATGGCATTGTGTCAATGGCAATGCCAGGACTGTAATGCTACAATTCACCAATGGCGCATTGTGCAGAAATAGCTTATATCTTTATCCACTCTTGCCATACCATTCATAATTATAACCTACCACATACTCCAGTCACTGGCATTTGCACTGTTAATTTGCACTGACTTATTTATTTTCTTATTTATTTACAAATATTTATGTTCAAAGCCATTTACATTCATGTACACAAAAGAGACACAACATACAAACACAAAATACACAAATTGACACAAATTCTTTATCTGGCCCATAAAGTAGATGTCAGGATGAACTAAACAAGGAAGGTTTGCATAAATAAATATGTTTAAACAGAAAGGCAAAAGAGACCAGGGCATATGTGTAAATACCCTTCCAGAAACATGCATCTTTATTTGATATGTGAACAGACAATGCCCAAATATGAGTGTAGACAGAGAGACAGACAGGTACAAATACACACATGAACAGGTAGTGTCTGTGCATACATGTGTATATTTACACATGGATACATTTTCATGACAGCCAGCATGGGGTAGTGGGTTAAGCACTGGACTATGACTCTGGAGACCAGGGTTTGATTTCCTGCTTGGCAATGGAAACCCACTGGGGGACCTTGGGCACCTCACATACTCTCATCCCCAGAAAACCCCATGATAGGTTCACCTTAGGGTCACTGCAAGTCAGAAATGACTTGAAGGCACACAACAAGAACAATGCATTCTCATATACTACATGCAAATGCCACTCATATAATCTTCCAAATACTCATGAACTTCCATCAAGCCCACCCTGCATGGCCAGCTATCAAAGATGACGGGAGGTGTAATTTAAGGAACAACGTTAGGGAAGGTTCTTCAATAGTAAAATGATACAACAGAACATACAATAGAAACACTGACCCATAGCTAGAAGGAGTGTGCAGCTGGTAGGAAAAGAAAATGCAAATAATCAGGTGGATCGCCCCATAGAATTACTTACGTATTTTGCATTTAGGAAGGATCATTTAACTGGAAAAAGTGACCATCATGCTATCAAACTTAAATGTATATGCATGTGGAAAATTGCAAAAGAGGTTATGTATCACTACATTTAACTTCAAAAAAGGAAAACTCTCAAAAACAAGGGTTCCAGTATAAAGGAAATGCATCTATATCCCACAGAGGACCTAGGGCAAATACCTTTACTCAAATTGTTATTCCAAATGTGAGAAACTGTGGCAAACCAGACAGCATCCAAAGTTGAGGAACTTTGTTATTGTTTGTAATTGCCCTCCTCGGAGGCGGAGTGAGTGTGACTTGCCCCGTGGCAACAACATCCGAGGCCTGCTCTGCCTCATCAATAATTTCATAGCTGTGTTGTTGTTGTCAGTTGTTTGGACTATAACTCTGGGTTCAAATTCCTGCTTGGCCATGGAAACCCACTGGATGACTTTGGGCAAGTCACACTCTCTCGGCCTCAGAGAAAGACAAAGGCAACGCCTGTCTAAACAAACCTTACAGAGAAAATCTCACAATAGGGTCGCTATACAGTTGCCAAACGTCAGAAAGAACTTGAAGACACAGAACAACAACAAAAGTCATATCAGTTTTTGTTTGTTTAGGCCTGTTTTTAAATCATTTTCATTTTGTTATAATTCCAGGTTTTGTCCTTGGCTTCTTTCTCTGGCTTTTTGGAAAGAAATTAACCAGAGAAGGAAGCTGCCCACTGTCAGATGTCACAACAAACCAACTACAAAACTCTGTGGTTTATTTAGCTGCTTTTTCTACAAGGCAGAACAATAAGCAGTACGTACCAGCAAATTTGTGAAAAGCCAGGGTTCCCACAGATTCCTGGCTGGTGGTGTCAAGCAAGTACACTATGTGTACCCAATGTGCACCCAACATGGCTGTAATTTTACATGCGTTCAGCTGAAACCTGTACAAGCAAGCACAGATTTATAACTGTTTTAAATTCTTTATTTTGTTACGTCAGCTGTGAACATCTTAAGACATGGTCTCATCCATTAGAGACTTTTTTAAAAGATTGGAAGATTTTCTGAGTAGACCTTTTGAAGAAAAAAAGAAAATGATTTATTAACTGTTGCTTCCGAAAATTAATATGAGTTAGCTAGTAGAAGAAGTGTAGTTTTTAGAGAGTGGGGCAGTACCACTCTATGAATATCAACAAAGTTGCTGAAAACAAGGTCAGAAGTCATTAATGTATAGCAATACTGTTTCTGTATGTGTATTTCTGTTTTCTTTCCTTTTTAGCTTGCTACTTTTCCCTTTCTGTGTTTTTTAAAAAAAATTTATTGTATGTAGAAAAATCTTAATAAAAATGTTAAAATTAAGGCATGCACTCATCTATCTTGTTATCATGTGCCTTCAGGTTGACTCCAACTTATGGCAACCCTCTCATAGGATTTTCTTGGCAAGACTTATTCCAGGAAGGCCTTCCTCTGAGGGTGTCTTGCCCAAGACTACCCATTGAGTTTTCATGGCTGAGCAGGGATTTTAACCCTGGTCTCCTGGAGTCTTAGTCCAACACTCAAAACAGTATATCATGTAGATCTTGCCCATCTGTTTAGTCATATAAAATAAACATCTCATATCTTCGATCGCTTTTGGATTGGCCAGTTGGGAAATGAATTCCAGCATACATAGGAATTTACACTGTACTCACATACAAAATGCATGCATACAGTTGTAAAACACAGTAACAAATTGTACATATATACAAGCAATGACTTTTCAATCACACACTATTTGCCAGTAATGGTGAGAACACAACCTCAGTCAGATCTCACTTGCTTCCACCTTCACATCATGCCTGTGCCCCATATAATAACAGATAAAGTACATTTTCCTCTTTTAACATCTGAATTTCACTGCCCTCCATGCTTTGTTCCTTATCCTCAAACAACTGACAACAACAACACAGCTAGGAAATTATTGATGAGGCAGAGCAGGCCTCGGATGTTGTTGCCATGGGGATGAGCAGAGGGGTGAGATGCTGGGTTGCCATGGATCCTGAAAGAGGGAGGATGGGTACCATCATCACCATAGCGATGTTATGAGAGCAGGATGGAGATGCTAGAAAGCTCTGAGAGAGATTGGGGAGGCAAGGTCTCTCTACAAGCTCAGAGAAATACTACACAAAGAAGTGAGTATTCTCTCTGTACAAGGGATATTCTTTACCTCTTTTCACAACTCAAATTAGGTGGCAGTCCCTATTCACACAGTGATCTAGTACCCCTGACCTGGACCTTTTTCCCACTCACACTAGTTGCCATGTAGAAATGGGAAGTCCTGGAGGGTGGGGAGCCCTAGAATTGGAGTTAAGTGCAGATTAGATTCAGCTGAGCCCCGGAAAAAAAAAACAGAAGTGGAGGGACTTCTGGCCTGAGTTTATCAGTCTGCATCTACACTGGTTAGAGCTTGGCCAAGACTTTTTACCGTCTAAGGCAGTGGTTCTCAACCTGTGGGTCCCCAGATGTTTGTGGACTTCAGCTCCCAGAAGCCCCAGCCACTATGGTCAATGCTCAGGGCTTCTGGGAGCTGAAGTCCACAAACATCTGGGGACCCACAGGTTGAGAACCACTGGTCTAAGGTACTACAGCAAATGACGACTCAACCAAGCTCCAAATCTAGATGGCTAGTGCCCAAAGCCAACCAAATTTGGTATATGAAGCAGAATGTGCTATACTCATCTCCCCTCCCCATGTGGCAGTAAAATATAATAATAACACTGTAAATAACTAACACTTTGCTGTCCTTTTGTGATACTCAAAATCTACTGCCTGAAACATTCACTTCATTCAGGCTGAAGTTGACGGAGGCAATGAGTGGCAGTGGCTCTCCCCTCCCCCTTGTGTCTTGCTGACTGCTCCCAACTATTTTGGTGGCTGCTCCAAAGATGCTCTAATGCAGTGGTTCTCAACCTGTGGGTCCCCAGATGTTTGTGGACTTCAGCTCCCAGAAGCCCCAGCCACTATGGTCAATGCTTAGGGCTTCTGGGAGCTGAAGTCCACAAACATCTGGGGACCCACAAGTTGAGAACCACTGCTCTAATGGTTTCTCTAGTGTGTGCGTATGGGGAGAGGGAATGCAGCAGTGCCTGTTTGCCATTGCGATACAGGCACATGGGGAACCCCTTGTGTAAGAGGGTACAGCATACCTCCTTATGCAAGTATCTAAACACTGTAGGTAAAGTCTGGGGAGGCAACTGAGGCACATACCTGTTGAGTTTTGATGGATGGATTTCAGTTTGTTTAACATGCTCATGTGGACAGGTTGCTTGGAGAAGTGAGGCCAATCACTTGTCTGTTACACCCATGTCCATCCTGACTAATTAAAGCTGCCATAGAAGGATTGACCAGTTGGGTGGTGGAGGCTATAAATGCTTCTTTGAAAGAGGCCATGTTCCAGCCTCTTTAAAAGAAGCAATTGTAAGTCCTTTGCTGGAAGAAACTGCATTGGACCCCACCTACCTAGGTAACTAATAGCCAGTCTCTAATCTTCCATTTTTAAATAAGGTCTTGGAGCAAGTGATGGTAACACAACTCCAAACTTTCTTGGATGAAACAGGTGACCTGTATCCATTCCAATCTGGGTTCAGGCCTGGTTATTGAACAAAAACACCCTTAGTTGGCTTGGTTGTACCAGGAGTTGGACAGGTTGAATGTGTCCCTGTTGCTCCTCCTGATCTTTCAGCAGCATTTGATACCATCCACCATGGTGTCCTTCTGGGTTGTTTGGCCAATATGGGACTTAGCACTGGGAGTGGTTAGCACTGATAAGCAGAATAGAAATGTAACTGCTATTACTATTACTTGAAGGTAGTGCTTAGCAGTATTTCTTGGCTGAATGTTCCCAGAGGGTGGTGCTGGGGGACTGTTTTTCAGCCTTTTAGCCATTAGCTTGTGGGGTTTCACTTGGGTCAGTACATATCGTATGCTTTTTAACATCTACAGGAAGCAGCTGGAAGAAGCCATCCAGAATTTTGGGCCTGGGTGTCATCAGCACACTGATGATACCCAGCAATATCTCTCATTTACAACTGATAGCAACAAGGCTGTGGAAGTCCTGAATAGTTGTCCGGATACAATGAAGGACTGGATGAACATGAATAGATTGAGCATTAATTCAGACAAGACAGAAGTGCTGCTGGTCAGTAGGAAAACCAATCTGGGGCTGGGATCATGGTCTGTTCTGGATGGAGTTGCATTCCCTATGAAAGATCAGGTTTGTAGCTTGTGGGTACTCTTGGACCCAACATTGGTCCTGGAAAGCAAAGTTAGCGCAATGGCCAGGAGTGCCTTTGCCCAGCTTTGGCTGGGGTGCCAGCTGTTCATTTTCCTGGGGGAGGCAGATCTGGCCACAGTGGTTCATGTTTTAATTACCTCCCAATTAGAATACTGCAATGTGCTGTACATGGGGCTTCCCTTGAAAAGTATTTGGAAGCTACAGCTAGTGCAAAAGATGGCAGCCAGACTAGCATCAGGTATGCATTTCAGGGACTACCTCTTGGTCTTGCAGGAACTGTTGGCTTCAAATATACATGAGGGATGGCTTCAAATATACATGCCCTCTCATTTGTATAATTAACAAGAATATTGATTAATTTTCTATAGACAAATTATATGAATAACCTCTGTACTGTCAACTTCTGTATGAAAGTATTATTGCCGAAATTGGGAGTACATTTGTTACACCAGTGATAGATTTGTTTGTGAACATTATAATAGTTACACACTGCTCTGTTCTTCCAGACAGCTGACGGAAGAGTTAGATAAGAAATAACAAGTAGTCAGTCTTAAGTGAAATACTGATCTTGCTGATGTATGTTTTATTCTGCTTTCCTAATCAGGAAAATACTATAAAAACATGAAGCTTAAAGAATAAAATTATCCTTCTGGATCACTACTGCTAGTAGGTTGGACTGAACACAGTTCTGATTATCAGTGGGATCCTTTGGCCAATGAAAACTCTTTTGTTTGCTTTATTGTATTGCATACTTTGCACTCTTTGTTGCTGCCTCACTTGCTACCCGGTTTCAGAGATCATCCCAGCTCCGTGTCCAACCCATTTGGATACAGTGGGTACGAGATTTCAACCTGCTCACAGAACCACAGTGGCTTCTAATTTGCCTCCAAGCTCAATATAAAGTTTTGGTTTTGACCCAGAAAGCCCTAAATGGGTTGGGGCAAGGATATCTAAAAGACTACCCCTTCCTTATGAGGCTGCCAAAAAGCTGAGATCTTCAGAGGAGGCCCTGTTACGTGTCCCAACATCTTGTGAAGTTAGATTAGTGGGTACACATAACAAGACATTCTCTGTAGCAGAACCTTGAAGTTAGGCTGGCTCCATCCCATCTCCTTTACGCTTCCAGAAGGTAACCAAAACTGTGGTCTCTTTTGATTGTTCTAAATTGGATTTTAGGATTGCTTTCAGGATTTTTAAAAAATCATTTTGATGTCTAATTTGTTTTTAATCTCTGCATCGTTTTAATTGTTTTAGTTTGTTCAGTGCCTCAACAGCCTATGTGGGCTTGGAGATGATACACAAATATTATAAATAAACAAACAAACCAGTTTAACCAGGAGTTACACCAGTGTAATGCTCTAGGAAGATTCCTATCATTAGGGCCTAAAGGTAGGGCCAGTCTGGAGACTGGGATCCAGGTCTCCTACCTGCTGTCTTTATGGGCAAGTTTGAAGGATAGGGCTAGCAATCCTGAGGAAGAGATCCTGCAGTCAAGACTCCTGTCTTTTATTTCTCTCTTTTAGCAGACATTACCTGTGCTGTGGCTGCCCGCCCTCCCAAATGGCACCCCTAAATAGAACAGCAATTTGGAGTCACCGTATTTATTGCATGCCTGCCCATTGCCATGGCAACACCTCAAAAATAGCTGTTGCACAGAAAAGCTTTAAAAAAGTGTGTGTATGTGTGGTAGGCTGCTCAAAAAATACCTCTTCACAGCCAACTAATTTTTCTTGCCATTCCAGTAGTTTCTGGGGTTAAGACAATCATCCCTAATTCTCACATGTCACATTCCCTATGGGAAGAGCATGCATGTTGGAGGGAGTGAAACCTGGTACTCCTAGGGATCTACACACACACACACACACACACACACACACACACACACACACACACACTGTTCCCAACACAAACACTGACACATGCGAGCCATCACTGAGAAACAAGAGACACATGCCTTCTGACATACACATGATAACATCAGCAAAGACAGACACACATTGACTCAGCCATCAGCAGAGCTTTACCAACAGAACCCACACACCTCTACAAGCCTGCTCGTTCCAGGGATACATCAGTAGCAGGAATAATCGAATCCCAAAGGCACTCATACCAGGAGAGGCAATGCAAAGACATGCATCATAATGAGTGTATCAGCACAAGGTAACCAAAACAGAGATGCTAGGTGTAAAGCCAGAAATATGCAGCCCCACCAAACGTTTAAAAACTCACAGAGATCTCTCATAGGAGCACGTGTACACTTTCAGAAGACAAGTTTACTAGCTAATCCTAAATACAAGGTATGACAGACAAATGGAACCTTCATGTGCAGGGGCAATGTACTCCTGAACATTAGCTTAGGAAGGGGTTCGTGCCCTGCCTTTGGGGTTCCTACAGTCATCTAGTGAGATACTACTGGCAAGGGGATGCTGAACCTATAGGCTGTTGGTTTGATCCAGTAGGGCTCTTCTTATTCTCTTACACATTTAACTCTGATCATTAACATCAATAATAGTTTGCACTGAGCCAGAGTTCAAAGGACTTTGCATACACCATCTTAGTCAGTGTCTTACAACAGCCTTTCAAGAAGGCTACAGATGAGATATACTGAGGCCCTGAGATCAGCAACTTGCCGAGCCCACTTTGATGGACTTCATGGCACCAAAGAGAATAGAGCTGGGGATGTCCCAGATCACAGCTTATTCTCTTTGCTGCCACAGTACAAATTGTTGAAGGCGCTGTGGGGAAACAGAGGCATACGAGACAGTCACAAAATTGTACTCAACACAACCCACAATAAAACAAGGATGCACCTTAGAGCAAAACACACACTCATATCCAAGAAGAACATATACCTCCATGAGCCATGGAACACCAGAGGGAACACAATGAAAACCCGGCAACAGACTCAAAATGCAGTCACACATTACTGGTGGACTTGCCTTGCAGATCTCAGGCCTTTCCGCACTACACTTTTATAGTGCTATTATTCCATTTTCAGCATCCTGTGGAATTCTGGGGTTTGTAGCTTAGGGAGGTCAAAGAGTTCTTTGGCTGAGAATTCTAAATGCCCCTCCCTAAACTGTAAACCCCACGATTCCATAGGAGGTTGAAAGTAAAATAATAGCACTATAACAGTGTAGTGTGGAAATGGCCACAGTGAGCAACAACACACAAAAACAGATGCAGACAAACAGCCTACTTGCCAGCCAACGTGTGGAACAGCAAGGAAGCTAGAAAACCTGCCATCAAATAGTTCCACACCTCAGTAGCTTCCACATTACAACTGAAGGCCAATGTGATGCTGCTACACAGAGATAATTTTCCCCTGTGCTAAGGAGGAGTCACCTCTGGGGCTGTGGGGTAGCTAACAGACATCTCTCATTTTGCTGCCTTACAGCATTCCAGTCACTCTTTGGGGTGGAGAACTGGGGACATAAACCTACACTTAACCGGGACCAGTTTAGCAAAGATATTATTTTCTTTGATTCAAGTTGCAGGTGAATTTGGAATTCCAAATCTGTGAGTCTGCCATATCACGAAGAGCAATAATGAAAATACGTGAAGAGAGTAGTGAAAGCATAAACCCTTCACCACTCTTGAGCAGGGCTCTCCAAATCCCATTCAAATTTCTTTTTAGACAACATTTGACTGTCACTAAAACGTAGCTCCTCCCCACCAGCACACTCAGTGCTTTCAGCCATTCCAGCCTGTCCCAGGGTACTTCTACTCACCAGCTGGAGACCCTGAATTATAGTAGGCAAAAGCTGTAGCCCTCTCAAGGGGCAGCCGCAGATGGGTGGGGTGGACTGCTCCTGTTCCTCTCTTCAGCAGGCCGTGGGTCCCAGCAGCTGCAGGACATTCCTGTCCTGCCTGTTTATGCTGAAGAGAGTTTGCTTCAGAGTGGCATTTATTGGTTGGTTGAGCACCTGTTTAGCTCATCTGACGCGCGACTGAAGAGGCTGGGATAACTTAACCCTGCAGAGGTCACTGGTCAAGGAGAATACCTCCCAAAGAGTCATTTGTGAATCTATGCATGTTAATGTTCACAAAGGTCACATGCAACCAGTCCACAGTTTCCTTCTCATATAAACAATGTATTTTCAATCACATTCACATTGGCATCTCCCAGAACAAGTTCCTAGCGTCTGTTTTGACTAAGGGAGGACAACAAAACTGGGAATTTTGGCTCCTAGGCATTTGATTTTTAGACCTCTTTGCTTTGCACTAAATCAAGGATGAGGAATTGTTTGTCTACCTGTTGCTTTTGGACTCCAGCCTTCATTAGTCTTTGGCAGCACAGCCAACGGTCATGGCATGACAGGCCATAAGCTTCCCACGTCTGCACTAGACCCTGGTTTTTGTCAGTAACAAATAGTGTATTTCCAAGTTTGCCTTTGCCATAACCAATGATAAACAAAGCAAGGAACAGAAACTTAGAATCCTGGTTTAGTCTTTTCTTTGGTGTGACTGAGATTAAAGATGAACAGTCAAGTGCCTGAACAGCTCCACTTTTGTCTATTACTGGTAGATCACATGTCTCAACAATGATTTACCATACTAACACACTCATCTTTATAAATGTATAAATAATAGTTTCCCATGGAGTTGAGTTCTACCCTACCCTTCTCCATAATATACTGACTTTCTATGTGCAGTGTTGTTGTTGTTTTTAATGAAGAAGTATTCAAACAAATGAGATCCAGCATGGTATTCTGGTTTGAGCATTGGACTATGACCTGGCAACCAGGCTTTGATTCCCCATGTGGGCATGGAAACCCACTGGGTGACCTTGGGCACATCACACACTCTCAGCCCCATAAAACCCTGTGACAGGGTCACCTTAGGATTGGCAGAAATTGAAAATGATTTGAAGGTAAACAGCAAGGACAATTCAAACAAGTGAGCCCCCATCCACAACCTAAAGTAGAACAGAACGGGCACAGTGAGTACTATACTTAAAAAATATTTGGCTACCAGGCCAGCTGGGTGGTATGACCTCTGAAATAGGGTGACCCTTTCTGGAAAAAAGAACTGTTAGGTAGGAGGCAAGTGCAGCCTTTAACCTAGCGTCTTTGTTGGAATTGAGACAGTTGCCCAGGTACCAAACCAGGTGTACCCAGAATGGAACAAGCCAGCTATTGCTTATGACAGCATGATGTTTGTTGTGATAACATGGACTTGAGTTTTTCCTACCTGCGTGTGTGTGGTGTGTGTGTGTGAGAGGGGAGAGAGGCAGGCAGGCTGGACAGACAGATCCAGTACAAAGGAGAACAAGGTTTTGCATTTTCATCTTTAATACTTTTGTTTCCAATTTTGAATACAGAAATGCTATTTCATGGGTAAAAGGAAGAGTGGGGAATCTACGGTCTTCCAGATATTGTTGGACTCAAATCGCCATCAAACCTAGTCAGCGTGGCCAGAGGTCAGAAATGACGGGAATCTGAGTCCCATGTTGGAAGCAGTTAGGATTGCCAACTTTTTCCTATGAGAGCTCCTGTGCCTGTAAGAAACGCCAGTAGGCAAGGCAAATATCCAGTAATGATGGCTTTCCCAGTATGTAGCCGCTAAAATATGATTAAAAACAGAAAACTACAGCAAGAAGAGGAAAGGGAGCAGTAATTCAGGAAAAATTCCATTCCAAATTGCACTCCATTCCATTCCATGTGAATTACATTTCATTCTCAAAAGATGTTAAGGTTGCCTTTGTTTGTTTGTTTGTTTTGCATCCCCATCCTCAATAACAGCCTAAGGCCATTTCTGCCCTACACTGTTATAGTGCTATTATTCCACTTTTAACATCATGTGGAATTCTGGGATTTGTAGTTTACTGAGGCCAAAGAATCCTCTGGCTGAGAAATCCAAATGCCCCTCCCTAAACTGCAAATCCCAGGATTCCACAGGAGGTTGAAAGTGGAATAATAGCACTCTAAACAGTGTAATGCGGAAATGGCCTAACATACAGCACTGTAGCTTTTCTTGCCACTAATCCCTATGTGAAGGAAAATTGCTGCCTTTCTGTGTGGGGCAGGGTACTGTTAAAAGGAACAGGAACTAGTTCTTAAAAAAACAAAAGGCTACCTATCCCAAGTTTGAGAAAGGAATGGCGGGGTGGCCTGGCAGCTAGGTCTTCTGTTTGAATTGGAAGCTGAAAGCCACATCCCCAAATACTGTAGCCCCACGAACTTGGAACACTTTATTTCCAAGCCATGTTCAGGCCAGTAGAGTAGCCTTGAACAAGTCATCTTACAGTAGTTCCTCAAACTGTAAAATGGAAATAAATTGTGAGGTGTCACACTGAGAACACTCTTGTTATCCATCTCGAGCTTTCATAACAAGGCTTGTCTCAGTGTTGTTATTTGCCATCAAGTCAACTTGTTATCAGTTCCACTCACAGTCCCAATATAAACTAATAGACAATAATCGCAATAAACACATACACGCTCATTTCTCAAACACTGTCTTTCAGTTTTCATACACACAGATCTCCTGTCCACCACTCCAGGCACTCCATATACATAATTGCCTAGCGCTTAGCCGACACCAGTAAAATAGGCCATTATTTCAGAAAGGGGACTTCCTACTCCTCTGATGTTTTAAATTTCATGTGACTATTCCTCTGTAGTACCTTTAGTAGAATGAAACACCAGCATATTCCTTTCCTTGCAAGCTTGGCCCTACCATTATACAAAGCTGAATTAGTGGTTTCAAGCAGCAGCAGATTCTGGGTGTCATAAAGGCTCACAAATTGTCACATATTTTGCTGTCATTGCATTTTTTTATTTTCAAGAAAGGGGAGATGTACTTGTGTGACTTTTGGCCCCAAATGCCAAATTAATGTACCTGGCTCTGGGGATCTAGGCACCTTGACCTTAGTGAGTGGGGGGTGCCATGGTTGTTGTGAATGAAGCAGCACTCCACACCCAACCAGGAACCAGCAGGTGCAATGGAATCAACTTTCAGCCACGCAGCCCACCTCAGATTCAAGGGTTCTTTGCAGCAGGAACCCCACCACCACTGTAGCCAGGTTCCTAATATCCTGTACTGCTGTGGTTGAGCTCTGTTTAGTCCAAGGTGTTCCCCAGGTTTCCAGTCACCTATGTCAATGACTAATACTCTTAACTATTGCTATAAACAATTTAATAGACTTATGGAATAGCATGTGTGTCAAAAACCACCATTTTTGCTTAAAAATGAGGATGTCTGTGCTGTCTCAATAACATTGCTATAGGGTGTTAATACAAATCAGAGAAGCATTACTGTAATAAATGATCTTACAACCCACTATTTGCTTCTTTGTCTTCTTGCAGTTTCACTTTGATTATAACCAACAACCAGTCTTTGAACGGTGCACCCTCCCACTGGAATCTCATAAAACGAAGCAGAGCACAATCAACTAGGAAATCTTGCAAGAATTTCACTTCCTGTTTCTTGTTCAGGGGGATTTATTAGCCAATTGAGCCTTCTGGAATCATTGTCTGCCTCTCACCCTGCCACTTACAATTTTGCCCCAAATCTGCTGCCTAAAGTGGCTGCGTTTTTTCTCGCTTTTATGGCAACACTGCTTTGGGACACTCCCAACTATAGGCCAGAGTGAAAACTGTGTGGCCTTCCAGATGTTGTTGGACTGCAACATCCAGCAGCCCTAGCCAGCACAACCAATTGTGAGGAACGCTTGAAGCTACACTTCATCAACATCTGGAGGGCTGAACAATTCCAACCTCTGAACTATAACTCCACGCATACCTTATCTTCTTCTCAATATCTGTTTTCTTAATTTCACGAACTGAACCTTCCATGCAGATCCAATATTGTTCAATATTGGCATAAAAACATGTAGAGAGACATGCTGGTTGGCTGGTTGCATGACAGGAATGATACGTGAACCATCATGGCACAACAGGACAAAATAAAAGAGCCTTAGCATTGGGCTTCCTATAGGCCTAGACAACCATTCCACTAACCCAGTGGTTCCCAGCCTTTTTTCACTTGCACGGCCCTTGGCAGTCCACTTCCATAAATTGTACCCTTTCCTGAGGTGCCTGTTTATACATAAAAGTGTTCCTGAAGGGAAGAGGACTGAAAACTGAGCCTGTGAGGGGTGCACTGCCAAGCATGAGCATTGTAGTGTCGTGTTCACAACACATTGTTGAGAAAGGGACTCCCCACCATTCACCAAAATAACATAGCGAGAGAAAGGGATTTTTCTCAAGGTTAAGGAAACCTACTCAACCATTCATCATAAAATTCAATTAATTTCATAACTTTTGACTTGTTATCTTGTCTTACACTATTCACATATGTGCCTTTTTCTGTCATTTTTTTTTCTGGTACAGAAAACAATTGAATAATAGTGGGAAACGGCATGTACCCCAGGTTGGGAATCACTGCACTAACCTATGACCCTATGACAGGCAACCAACACCACCACTGCAGTACTAGATGCTTGTACATACCAAATGAGCCAGCAATCCTATACTTGTACCACATTCAAGAACAAGATGTTATCTTTCCGACCTGCAACTGCCAAGCTTTCTGATGCAACAGCAGCTATCTCAGCCACTTAGAAGGAGGTTCCAGTGCCTAGCTGTTTGTAAACTATGCTAACAAATACTGATGTGTCAACATTTTTTTAGTTAAGAAGAGCACAAAAGGAACTGAGGGTGTGTATCAGGCAGACGTACAGGATGGGGGAGTGGACAGATGTGCATAGGTTCTGTAAGCAGTTGGGAAATAGCGCAAGAGCAGTTTTCGTTGCTTCCAATTTACTCAGTCCTCTTCCCTTCAGAAACATTTGTATAACCCAGAAGGAAACTTCTAGGGGAACCTGGGAGGGGGAAACTATCTTATTCACTCTACATTGGGAAAGATACTTGTCAGGTTGAAAAGAGAACATAAAATAATCTCACTCACCATTTCCAGTGTGGTTGACCCCTCTGCATCCCTAAACAAAGATTCACCTAAACCTCTGGCTGATGTGAACTTCAAGCTTGGCTCTATTATAATATTCCTTGGCTCTTGCTGGTCCTGGAAACTATAGTGACTTCCTGAACTTCTTGTTTAACACCAACGCAGAAACAGCAGGATGCAGCCGCACAGACACCACCTCTCTTAATGAAACAATTGCTATAATACCGCATTACACATTTCCATTCATTCAGCAGACTCCCCAGTAGTAACAACCCCACAACCATTTTCAACACTAGAACCTTCTCACCTCTACCATCGATAAGGTTTTGTTACAGTCTTTAGGACAGCATGTGAGGGTGGAAGCCTTCAGCTGGGACTTCTCACACAGGACACCACTGGATGTTCTGTCTCCATCTGACAGCTTCCTCTTTCTTGTTCCTTTTTGGTTCTTCTCTTGCCACAGAATTTCCACTCCTTGCCACTCCCTAAACTCTTACCATGTTCCTCCACGGAATCACATGGAGCACGGAACAATCGCTGGCTCATCCAGCTAGCATCTGGAGCCAGGCCAGGACATTTCAATGCATGAGGTGAAAAATCCAAATGGCACCCCAGAGTCTCCACATAGTGCACAATCCTCTATGAAGCTCCCCTGTACAGCTCCTATCAGTAGACATTCCTCAGGCTCTCCTCCTTGTGGTGGAGGGCTGTGCTTACAGGATGAGATTATCTGATGCCCTAGTCTTAGCATGGGACTGAAGAATCTTTGGCCCTCCAGGTGTTGATGGATTTTACTCCTCTAATATAGGCCAGGATAGCTGGCCTTATGGGAAATGGAGTTCAACAACATATGCAATTTCCACACTATACTGTTACATACTGCTGTTATTGCACTTTCAATATCCTGTGGAATCCTGGGGTTTGCAGCTTAGGGAGAGGCCTTTAGAATTCTCAGCCAGAGAGCTCTTTGAACTCAGTAAACTACAAACCCCAGATTTCCACGGGATGTTGAAAGTGGAATAATAGCACTATAAGAGTGTAGAGAGGAAACGGTCGTAGGCTCTCCAAACCTTGAATGACACCCCAAATCATTTTACAATGTCTGATTTCAATTTACAGATTAAGTTAATATCAATGTTATGCTTGCCTTAAGGTCACATGTTAACTAGCAATGGAATGTTATTTCTGACTAATTTATCTTTTTCTCTCTCAGTTTTCTCTTATTCATGTTGTATAGACAATTGCATGTATTGGTTGCTTTTAATCATACATTAATAATAAACATTTTTAAAATGATACCTGAAATCATCACCACACCTTGCCTCCTAGCAGGGTTACCCCTTCAAGTTTTGAAGTGAGTGAAAAGATGGTCAAAATGGCTGTGAAATACTGGAGTGGCCTGTGAAACCAGTAGATCCCAAAAGCTTCAGCCTGCCCGTTTGCATTCCTGTCATAGCTGAGAAAGAAACTGCACATACCTTAGGCAGTTCCTCTCTTCCTAAGTCACCATTTCCTTCTTGGAGGTTTGACAGGACTTGTTCTGTTTCCTCCCTGTGTTTACTTAGTCCTCTTTTACACCCTTCATTGACAGGATAGCAAACATAGTTTGCCACATTATGAGAATGACAGCTAACAGCTTCCTCTTTTGAAACTAGCATTAATTCCCCACCTGCTGCCTCAAGAACAACCATCCTCTTGCATAGCATCCATTCATTTTAGTGAAGTTCACACTGCACAAACTCTAGGCAGACTATGTACATCCATTGTTTCAATCAGCTTTCCCCTTTGTAAATGTAGGATGAAATTGCATTCCAAATGTGCAAATTGACATGGCTGCCTACATTTGACTTGTGACACGGCTAATTCAGCAGGGAGCACAATCAAACATTGGAAGTACTACACTGTTTCTTGGGGGGCATTAGATAAGCAGCCATCGCACATGAGAAAATTAGTGTGGCCCAGCAGACAGTTCAAATCTGACTAGAAACATGGATTCACTAGCTTGGCCTGGGATGGCACTACTTATTAGCGTTAACTCCTTAGTCTGTAAAATGGGAACCACAGTGATCTATTTCATAGTGATTCTGGGAAGACAAATGAGATGACAAAATGCAATAAATCCACTTTGGACCCATGAACATACTAGCCAAGATATGCAACAAACCAAATTATGAATGGTAAGTACTACCACTAGGCACAGAGAACAAAAAAAACATGAGAAGGCTGTTCCTCTCTCCATGTACAACCTGTCCCTGTGGTCACCGTGCCCACTGCTAAATTTTATCTCCCTCCCCAAAGCATTGCAGTGAAGACTTTCATTTCATTTCAAATGGTGCTCCCCTCTCTCCCCACAAGCCATGCTGTGATATTGGGCATGCACTGAGAAGGATAGATACCTTAGGGTCCTCACTGAGATGCAGTATCGCCACATCCAGAGTCCGGAAGTGGGGAGGAGTCCAGGTTACAGGAAGCAAACCACTCAATATGGCAAGAGAGGAGTAGAAAACTCCTTCCCTTGGCTGTGCCAAGAGAAATCATTCCCACTCCAACCCCATCCAGAACCCAGCAAGCAGAATGGGATCAACTTCCAGCTGTGCAGCCCACATCAGCTCCCAGAGTCCTTTGCAGCAGTAAATCCCCCTCTCCTCAGAATTCTCTGCACAGACCCAGGCTCCCGTTGTCCCTTGCTGCTGTACCTGAGCTCTCTAGAGCCTCAGGTGTTCCCCAGATTTCCAGCCCTGTATGAGTGAACAGCAATCCAGAGACACCCCGCGGCAGCTGCTGTCCTGAATGGCGACTCTGCCAGCTGAGGGAGGGAGCTGTGCCCCCTCCCAACACGTACGCTCAGGCTGCAGCTGAGATCCCCAGGGCCCTGCAACACAGAGCAGACAGCGCTAGCTGCGTTTCAAGCTGGCTTTGCCTGAATTCCAGTCCTCTTGCAGCAGTTAATAGCATCCTTCTCATGTTAACCTTACATTGAACCAGAGCAAGAGGCCCAGCCAAAACAAGATCAACACTGCCCAGGCTTCTACCTCATTCAAGGTTTTTTTTTTTAAACCCTGTTATTTAAATTATACTGATTTTTGAACATATGGTAACAATCTGAACGATATAAATCAGGCAAACTCCTATCCCCCACCCTACCTTAAGCTTTCCAACTCATATCCTGAATTAGGTCCATATTGAGAAAAAAGGAATTTCAGGTGGTGGTGGGTAGGCACCTCATTATACAGTACATATTGACTAGGCCTTTTTTTTTTATAGTATGACTCCAGTTTCAATCAGTGCCAAATTCTCTGTAATGACCCACAGTCATTGGCGTTACAATTACACTGTTCAAGAAACCAAATATTCTTGTATTTTTTGGATGCCTTGCATCTGTTGAAAGCAAATCACATTACTTGCTGAAAGTACCAGGTCACAGATTTTATGTGTGGTGAGGTTTTGAATCTCCGGTGTAAGAAAACTATCCCTTGGATTTCTTTGTTCCACAAGGGCTGCAGTCCTAAGCAAATGACTAGAAAACACATTCCACTAAACTCCACTGGATTTACTTCTAAAGAAATGTGATTAGCAACTGAGCTGAAAGTCTCTCCCTGGCTATATACTGTCTTCTGCCACCTGAGAAAAGTAATGTAGTATTGGTTTTAGGAAATGGATGGCTGAATCGCTGAAGGCCAAATTAGATTCATTTAAACACATTTGTAAACAGTTTTGCCTAAGTTATGTAGCAAGAGAGGGTGGGAGCATCTCTTTTAAACATCAAATAGGGAGGGTGTATAAGGATATCAGGACTTCTCTCCTAGTCTGTCCCACTGAATGATTTTCTCTTATTTATCTTTACTATTGGAAGTGTGCTGGGCTGGAAGAAAAGTTATCGGGGGATTACAAGGAGGTAATCAATGAGTGCAGGGGGCCTTGCTCCTTGCTCACACACCCTTACTGGGCTAGATTCAAGTTAAAACACAGAGGTGTGTAGGCATCATATCTAGCCAGATATGGGGAGGCTGGAGACTACAACTCCGAGAAACTCTCAAACAGCTTGGCCAGTGGCTATGACAGCAGGGTGGAGTCTGGTAGCTGTAGTCTAAAAAATTATGACTTTTCCAAGCTCTGTCATGAGCTCACTAGGTAGCCCTTGTTGAGTCATCGTGACCGAGCCTTAACTCTCTGTTTACAATGTGAAGATAATAAAAGAGATTAATAAAGTGATTTGAGCACTTGAAAAATGTGCTATACATATTTATATGCCAGTGTTATTACTAATCAACAAGACTGGAGGGAATACCTCACAACTTGTGAGCCTCATGGTACTGTTGCAGTGTTGCACTATGATTGTCATGCTACTCATGGCAATTTTGCTGAACTGCAGAGGCAAACAGTATGCAGCACAGGGATTGTCACAGACCCTGTGTGGATCAAGCACAATGACAATATGGATGCTTTTTTAATGACAGACCCAAATGGATCTGGATTTGAGCCACACTGGGATTTCATTTATACCACCTTTCTTTTTTAAAAATGTGAATCATTTTGCTTGCGAACGATGCAAATAGGTCTGAGATGAGCATGGGCACTGTTGGTTCTCTAAAACAGGAAATACAGTCAGCCCTCCACATTTCTGGGGTTAACTTTCACAGAATTGATTATTTGTGACTTTCTCTAATCTCTGCCCCTCACCCCAAGTGCTTTTCCAGGAGGACCTTCCTTCTTGGAGGCTCCAATCAGGCCATGCAACATTTTAAAACCTGGTGTTGGTCCTCCTCCTCCACCACCAGTTGTTGCCTGGCCAACTAAGGACAGCTTGCAGCCCAATTTCTCAGTGCTACAAACCCTCTTCCAACGCCCCCAAACCCAAGAAAGAAGATGGGTGAGGGAAAGGAAGTCTGCTCTCCCCACCATGCCTCAGCCTCTTCCAACAGATACACACACACATTTTGATAATTGTGATTTTTCCACTTTTGCAGGGTCCTAAACCCCTAACCCTAGCAAAGGTGGAGGGAGAACTGCATCTGCACGAGAGACCTTTCCCCATTCAAGGATGTTCAGTAACAGATTCAGACCAATATCTTACCTATTTCTGATGTTTTACTCTGCCTCTTGGAAGGAAACAGCTAAGAAACAGACACACAGAAGCAGGACAGAAATTGCACAACAGTCTTATAGATTTAAATTGGTTTAACAGTTATTGGATCTCAATACAGAATCATGGGAATTGTAGTTTCTGTTATTAGTTTCCAATACAGGATTCTCAACATCTTTACTGAACTCCAGCACCAGGATTCTTTGATGGAAAACATGCCAGTTAAGTTGTATAAAAGCAATGTGCATCTATAGAACAGAGACACCAGTCATTCAAACTGGAGATGAAAAGAAACACCAGAACTGATTTAGCTTGCTCTTTCCAGCAGAACTGAGGGTTTCTGCATTTCTCGCTTATTTTTGTATATGAGCCTCTGCCAAGATTGCAGGTATATACAAATATGAAAACTAACACAGTTTGTTGAAGAGTCAGGCTCAAAAACTGTACAGCTCGGACTTCTGCCATGGATGCTTTGTGGAAAAAGTCACTTTCTTTGCAATTTCTGAAATCGGAATTGACTTCCCACTGTTAAAGCTAAATGAATCTAGCCCTGTAAGCTGCTGAGATAGGAGATCATGAAGTTATATACATAAGCTGCTTTTTGGCTCCTTGAAAGAAGTGTGGTATACAAATGTAATATCCTCTCTATCAATTACAGGCAAATGCTTGCACTGTGGTATTAATAGTAAGAACAGGCATCCCAAAACTATGGCTGAATGCACAGTCATGGAAGTCACTGGGTGACCTTGGCCCAGACATTTTCTCTCCATCTAATATATATTATAGGCCATTTCCACACTACACTCTTATAGCGCGATTATTCCACTTTCAACATCCTATGGAATCCTGGGGTTTGCAGTTTCGGGAGGGGCTGGCTGGCCCCTCCCAAAACTGCAAACCCCGGATTCCATAGGATGTTGAAAGTGGAATAATTGCGCTATAAGAGTGTAGTGCGGAAATGGCCATAGACTTGTTGTTAGGGGGCAAATAGGGCGGGAAGAGCCATATAGCACTGTCTTGAACTTACTGATGGAAAGGCAGGATATAAATAAAAAGAAAATTACAACAGGAGAGAAGGAGGGAGAAATAATTAAATAGTACTGTATGTGGAACAAGATAGAGTTACAAATTTTAAATTGCTATATCTTCCAGCTATACACCGGTAAACGAGGGACAGTGTTTGAGAAATAGTATACAATACTGATTAAGGAAAATCTGAGGTTCAAACGTTGCCTCATTATTAACTCACTAGTCAGCCTTAAGCAGAGCATCCTCTCATCTTCACTCCCAGCAACCCCACCATTTACAATGTGGAGGTTAGAAGACCTACCTTGCAGGGCTGTTTTAACATGAGAAGGGATTTGTTGAGTCAAAAGTACTATGTAAATACTATGTTCTTATTTGCCATCAAACCGGCTTCAATTTAAGGTGATCCTGTGGATGAGAGAACTCCGAAAGCCCTGGCCATCAACAACCCTTGGCATGTAAATACTAGTTATTCATATTAAAAATAATACTGATTTTAGCATTACTTGGTGCTATTTAGCATTATTTTCCCACTCTCGCTAGTCCTACGAGATGAGCCGATCTAAGAAGTAACCACTGGTACCTGGTCAAGGTAGCCCAGTTAAATTCACAGTCACACTTGTATTTGAACCTAGGGCTCTCTGGTCATGGAACCGTTTCCCTACTGTGCTATACTTACTACACTTCCTTAGCTCTCAAATAAGTTTATGCATGCCTAAATTGTGAAGCTACAGAAGTGTACACATAAGATGGAATACATTTGTATTTAGTGGTGTCTGTACCAGCATTCATTTCTGGCGAGGACACTCCTCACAGAATCTATTATGCTTGGATATAGATGCTCAAATACAAAACATCTGTGCCTTGCATCAGTTGTAACTGGGGCACGTGCATTTAATTAGTAGAGGTCTGTTCCTTTCCCAACTGTTACTTCTAAGAAGTCAATTTAAAAAAAAAAAAAGATTTTACACTCACAACCGCTGGAAAGTCTACATTATTTTATATTTGGTTTCTGTACGCAAATTTAAAATGTCAACTGAGCAAATTGCTGGGGGCAGAGATGCATTTGTGCCCTACATATTGTGTGTGAGTAAGGCCAGAACTGCAATCTCGCCTTCATGAGGTCTAGTTGTCTGCATACATGTAGATGTCTGCAATGTACAGTTCAACCCAGAAACAAGTGCGCATGGTTTGCACATTGTCTCCTTCCCTCTCCCTTTGCCAGAGCAGGGAGAAAATCGCCACACATTCAAGGGGGTCCGTACCAGAAAGCAGACCCTTCTGCAGTCACAGGGCACGGTTGCCTGGCAACAGATGCATCTCCCCTGCTACCAGGGATCTTTTTATAACCGGGCCTGTGGGAAGTGGGTCGGAAAGGGAGAGGGGTGGCACCTCAGTGTTGGCTGAATAGACGGGCTAGATCCAGACTGTCAACATGTCTGTCCAATCATGCTCATACCACCTGCCCACAGCATAGTGCTTGCAGTCATGTTCTCTAAGCTAGAAGCCTTCCCTAGAACACATGTCAGTTCAATTCCCAATTAACTTACTAAGGAAATGTGCATGTGTGTGTGTGTACGTGTGACGGACTAGTTTAGACTACAACTACCAGAATCCCTAGCGCACAGGGAGTTGTCACCTGAAACATGTTACTTTTTTTTGGACTATGCCTATCATACAAGCTACACAACAGGGAACAGGAGCAAATTCAGGCATCTTCCTCAGTCACACCTGATGGGGTGGAGAGCTGATATGATACATAGGGAGAGTGGAACTGAATCCTTGTCCACAGTTTTACTTTCCCATAGTCAGTGGCCCTCACAGCAGACACATTTCTAGTCCTGAAGTCTGGACCAACTAACCTAGGAAGAAATGGAGGCATAGAGGAAAGCAGAGCTCATCTTCCATTCATTCCGTATACCTCTTTTCAGGCTGAAATGAAGTCCCAGCTTTATTTTTGAATACGCCAGATGTATGAAACTGCAGGTCATAACCAGGACTTTGAATTGTGCCTGGAAATGGACCAGCAGCCATTAGAGCTGTTGCATGCTTTCTCTAGCCTGCCCCAGTTAATGATCTGACTGCAGCTCTTTAAACTAGCTGAAGTTTCCAAACACTCTTCAAAGGCAGCCCCATATAGAGTGGTTTACAGTAATCCAACTAAGGCATATGCTGGTGGGCAGATCTAATCTATAATACCACAATAATAACACTGGGCATCTCCTTATGAGCTGTAATATAAATGAGCCTGAAGGTTCAGAAAAGAACACTATATTAAACAGCAGTAGTATATTGGCAGTAAAGTTGTGGAAAGAATGAGTTTGAAAAATACAAATGTTTGCATGTGAGCAAAAGGAAGAGATGATAAACAGGACAGCTGAAATTAATTTACTACCCTTTTCTCTCCAAAACTTTCATCTGCAAATGTTGATGTGGAATATTCACTGGATAATGCCCAGATTATCTGCCAAATATTCTCTAAATATTTAATTACTATATTTGACTGCCCCTATTATTTTATATCAATATTTACTCTTTTTTGACATTTGATATCTTAACAGAATTTGAAAGCTGACATACAATAGTACTTAGTATCTGTCAAGCAACAGCTGAGAAGATTACATTTTGGATGCTGGTTGAAATCAAAGCAAATAGTCAAATGGTGCCCAGAAGTCTAAAATATTTGATTTCAATGTTTTGGTAAAAATTGTTTAGACCAAATCTGAAAATTCTGAACAACTGTATCTATTAGTACTTCAGTTATACAAACAATGCTTAGTGATGTGTGTATGTGCTGGGGTGAAAACAGGTGTGAAGTTGCAGAGTTATTTGCTGTTTGCTAACATTCAAAACAGCACATCTGTGAATTCTTAAGATTCACAGGCTATCCCTCAGCCTTCCTTTACAATTTTTGTTTAGGTTCTTTACATGTAGAGGGCCCCAGCTTGTCTTTACTTCACAATCAACAACAGTGTGGGATTTGATTTCATAGATAAGGGAAGGGCTTTGGCTAGATGATCCACTGAACAATGTTCAAATCACTGACTAGGCATGTATGAAGAATGTCAGCAGAACTTGAGCCAGGCAATTTGAACACAGGACTTAAGACAAGAAAGGTCAGAAAACAGATCTGGGTCTGCTGGTTGACCTCTGAAGTTTTATAGTTAATTGGCAAAGATCTATTACTTAATAAAAATTACTTAATAACAACAAAAAGGCCCTCCCTCCCATCTTAAATTATATTACTGATTATGAAGACAGCTGTGGGAGCATAGGAAGAAAGTACTCCACAGGAGTGGATTTTACAGGGAAGGTCAACTAACTTCATTCCATTCTGGTGTCAGGAACTAAAAACAACACCTCACCAAATCCTGGCCTCAAAACTCTTCTATTCTAAGAGTCTGTCTTTATAACAACTGCTTGTGATAGCAGCATCCTAGTTAAAATGACAAAAAAACATTGTTGATCCTGCAAACCTGAAGTCTGCTCGTTTCTGACCCTTAGGAGGTGTCAGGTAGATTCAACCTGTGTATCGTCCAATACCTGGTTTCTTGTCACAGGAGAAACTGCAGAATTAGGGAGATTTTTCCTGTTCACCTTCCCTTCCCTTGCTTTAGCCTTTGCCTAGATCACCTTCAAACATAATAGGAACTAAAGCTGGCAGGAAATGTAAACTTTACATTTCCTTATCACTGCCTAAAACTGAAAGGATGTTTGTACGAACACAAGTGTAACACAGATATATAAACCAGGGCAAATGGACTATACATACATTGCTATGGGTCACAGAGGTCCGGGTGGTTGTGTCTAGGCATATGCCACCCCATCTAAAGGTATAGTTGTAAACCATCTTCCATCATAGGTCCATCCAGACTTGAAAGGAGTGACGAGATATTGAGGACTTGGCTATAGAACACAGATTCCAGAATAATCCATAGTTAACCAATCTATTTAGGGAGATTAGGTTTCAGAGGACAACAAGGGCCCTCTAGTTGTTTTCAGAGTTGAGAGAAAGGGAGAGATTTTGGCAGGTCCAGTCTAATATGTAAAAAGCAGAAATGCTGAATCTAATTACTTACATCATCTGTCATATTACTGACAAATGGTAGAGAAATCAGGGGTCTACACACACACACACACTCGTCTTCAGCATCTTCATTGGTCCAACTCTTTCTGAAATCACGCATGCCTTAACAGATAGGGGGAAAATAAACTCACTATCCTTTACAAACTATGTCCCTTCAAATGGAGATCTGAAAGAGAAACAGAACTGGGATTTTACTGCCATCTGGTGATAAATTTGCAAAGATGCATTCAGAATATTGGATAAGCTTAAAGTACAATTAAACAAGCAAAACAGCTGCCTGGCTTCAGTTTAGAGTTGCCTCCCTAGGCTCTTGGTTAAGCAGGTCTGATGAAGACAATAGGATCAGACCTACACAGTTTCCAGTGAATCAACTCTCATTAGAAGGCAGAATGCACCAAACCCTGGGGGAAGATAAAATTCAGTAAACTGAATTGAAGGTTTGATTGCCCCAGCAAGCTTCCTATACCATGGATAAATGTCCTAAGTGGCAGAAATTTAACAGGCATTGCTTTCTCAGGCAATCCAGGCAAAGGTAAGCTGCAACCGCTACAAAAGAAAGGAGGCAATTCTAACCAGAAGATTCTCAGCTGCAGTACTTCATAGGGCTTCATCCTGGGATCTAAGACACAAGAAGAGGTAGCCAACTAATTTTAAAGAGAACATTATTACCTGAACTCACTTTCATCTTCAGATCAAAACTTACTCCACTAATCAGTACTGAGAATCAATCTTGGAGAGGAATAAAAATAGCATGACCAAGTACAAAGGTGGTCAGCATTGGAATCTCTGGACCTTCACTCTTTTGCAGAATTTCAACAGGGGCATCTTTTCTCGTGACTGGCTGCAACTCTCCCTTCTGCAACATTATTAAAACTGCAGAAGCCATATCCTCACTATTACTAGCTCATCTTGGGGGAGAAAGGACCAATAAGCAGCCCAAGATAGGAATGTAAAAGGAGCCTGTGCCTTTTAAAGGTGGAGGCAAACCGCAATTAATAAACAGTGCTGTTAACAGACGATGCTGTTATGGATGTTGTGGGTGGATGGAGACACAGCCAAGGACTGACTACCTGACTTGCAGCCCTATAGATCTATATTTAAAGATCCCAGAATCCCCAGCCAACCTGGCAATGGCCAGTTAGCTAGAGGATTCTGGGAGTCACATCCCCAACAAGGTAACTTTTCCAAGTTCTGTACAGTTGCTAGGGAAGCCACAATCCCCACCCCCTCAGTTTTGCTTCATTTTCTTCCAAACAATGCTAAGACGACTGAAGGGTGGTAAAGTTCAAATGAGCTTCTTTCCTCCTTTCCTTTGATTCCACTGGACAATCGCAATAATCTGCCAGCCAAAGCACTCGTCTCTGAATTGCTTGGACAAAGTCTGAATATGTCTACCCTGAAGATTTAACAACAATCTTACCTAAGCTGTTGGAGGCAGCTCAGCTGCAGGAAAGTGAGGGTAGGCAAGTAAGCAAGAGCCTGGCGTTATTTCACGGTGCAAGCTATCAGGGCATTGCTGATCCCTCCCTCCTTCCACTTCATCCACTGTCTCCTCCTCCTCCTCCAAAGCATGATGTGCTTCAGTGCTCAGTTGCTGGGAGTAAAAAGTAACACAGAACCAGGCAAACTGGCTTTGTCCTGCCTGTGTGTTGCCACTTTGCCTGCTTGACCTCTGCACTCACAGTAAAAAAAATAGCAAAACCCCCCAAACCTTTCATATAAAGCAGGCTCTGCCATTTCCTGGCATGAGATCCAGATAGCCCTGGTTTCTGCATTCAGAACTAGCTCATTAGCACAAACAAGCAATTAATCTTCTAGGATGCTCCACAGCAGGATGTAAATTTATAAATCCTCAGCATGATCAAATGGATATTATGTAGTTTTACACACCTGTCTTTTTAAAATATTACAAACACAGTTAAGCTTATTGTTATCTTCATTGAAATGGATATAATGAGCTTGGAAAGCCAAACGTTTTTCTAATTTGGCTTGAGATAGCGTGGGTGGCCATGGGCAAGCTTCACAAATCACTGACAGTTCAGAGGGCCCTTGCTCAAGCTCAGTGGCCTATTTGAATAACTGGAAGGATGTCTGATAAGGACTTTCACACAAGTTCCAGTTTCATCTTCAGTGAGTGTAGATTTCCACATACAGTAGTTAGTGTACTTTCACTCTCAAAAGCTGCTCATGGGCCTAGGTGGATACACCCATGCCATACAGAAGGAGGAAGTGAGATAGTACAGGAAAATTACTTTTAGAAAAAGATCAGAGTTACAGGGCCAAGGCCTCCTAACTAATTACTGGAAATTACTCAACATTATACTTAGAATGCTTAAAAACAAAACTCCTCTGAACCCCTTATCCAAAAAGTAACTAAATCAGTTATTTTTGTTTCTTCAGAGAACAAGAATCCTGAAAATCTCTGACCTGTAGTACCAAACACACCTAAGCTGTGAGTCAAAGTGCCTACGTAATGGTAAAAATAATTAAAACAATTATACTTGGCCCATAAAACGAGTGACATCTATCTTTTATAATATGACTCTTAATGCCACTCCTATGATCTCTCTTATAATACATTATCATCATACTGGAGCTAATTATACTTTGGTTACTGCAAAAAAAAAATTAATTACAAGTACAGCCAGCCCTCCACATTTGCGACTTTAACTTTTGCAGATTTGATTATTCACGGATTATTTGCTGCCACCTCTGCTGCCACCCTGTGCCATTTTTAACATGGACTGCAAGCCTTGTGAAACTCAGAAACTGCAAACGAGGCTTGTAAATCCCTATTAAAAATGGTGTGGGGCAGCCGTGGAGGTGGTAGCAAGCCCCACCAGCCCTCCACTTCTGCCTTGTGAAGGAACCCTGACGCCTCAAAGGAATCCACAGTGGGTTGAATACGGTGATCATACTTTTTTGTGTGTTAAATTGGGAGGGCCTAGATTTATTCATAGTTTTTCCACTTCCACAGGGGTCCTATACCCCTAACCCTACCAAATGTGGAGGGATGACTGTAATTTGTTATTGGTAGTGGGATACTTCTGAGCTCTAAGTGGAACTGGCCTTTGCCTAGCATTTAAAAAAATAATTTCCCAAGGGCAGACAATACTAATTAGAGGTATATGCATTGGAAGAAATTCAGCAAATGCCCAAATGAAGGAAACCATGATTTTTTGAGGAAAACACATTAAATTTGCACCCACTTTAGACAAATCTTTCAGCATATAAATGTTTAATTGGCACTTTTCAACATGATACATTAGGCTCAGCATCTCCCTGAAATGTTCTGTGTGCTCAGGATATGATTGAGATTGCTAGACAATGGACAGGGGAACAAGCACACTGCTGAACATTCCATTGTCTCCAGCTGTCCAGAGAGTTTGCAGTCAGAAGAGGAATTCAAATGAATGGCAGGCCTTCATTTTTTTATAGAATGCAAGCGCTTTCCTGGCGCCACAGCTTTTGCATAACAAACTGAGGAAAGCTAGATACTCTACAACTACTGACTGCCTCAATATATGATTGCTCACCACTACACTCTTTGTTAGCTTGAAACTGTTATGTTTTTATTTTCTCGGTTTCTGAAGTTTTTCTCTTTTGGATTCATTTCACATGGACCAGCTGCCTTCTCCTCTTGCCACATGCCCAAAACAAATGAGATACGAAATCCACGTTGATTGAGCTGTGTAGAAAAATCCTGAAGGGAATATTCTGGAATTCCTCAGCTAAACCAAAGTAATTCTGTAACTCCCCAAAGTGCATTGAGCACATACAAAGAAGTTTAACCTACTCTGAAATGCCACTTTTTGGATAAAGTAGCTCTTTATACTGTTAGTTCTCTCCATCCATTGAGAGCATGGAGTGGATGGGGTGAATGAGACCCTGGCAATGGGCTGTCTTTGCTGCTATGCAAGTCAACTTTTTTTGCACACTTGATGAGCGAGCAGGTCAGCACCAAAGGCAGGGATGCACTGTTGTCAACTGTTTCCATTATATATGCCTGTGAGGTAAGTTACAAATAGTCCCCCACACAGACTGTAGCCATTTTGCACAATCCAAACTGGTCCACAATGACAGCCAGAAAAGAAATCTGCATAAAATCCCCATTGAGGAGAGGTGGGGGGGGGCTGGAGGAGAACTAAGAGTAAGTTAGCATTCAAGCAGGATGCTGGAAGTCACATCCTAATTTGGGCAAGAATAAAAGTGTTATGAAAAAGGAACTTTAGCCAAGCAAAGCTCAGCCAAGCCAAAAGAACTGCTTAAGGGAGGGGCTGCCTCTATCACCAACCCCACTTCCTCTTCTTCTTTTAGAACAGGTCCCCCTCTCCCTATTTTCTGAACCTCCAGCTCCCCTCATCCTCATCCAAGGCTTCACAAGCTGTCCAGTCCCTGCTTAATTTGTTTGCTTTCTAAAGAATCCGAGAACTGATAGAAGAATCAAGGAAAGGCAGCAAAAGTCAGGAAGGTCTCTTCAATTGTTCTTTTCTTTATTGTTTTAGTTCAGAGGAGACAGAAGCTTTTGATTTATTGACTGAAATCATTTTTATACACAAGAGCATCTGTTATAAAGACTCTTTTTTGTTTCTTATTTACAGAGAAGATTGGGGATTGGGGAGGAGGGGAAGGGAACACGGGGATATGGGCTTCCTGAAGCAGCACGTGTCAATATGGTAGAGCCCACACCTGGCAGGGGAAGTGGAGGTGCTGGGCAAAGAGGGGACATGGGGAAGTGCCCCAGATGGATCCGCAAGCATTCCTGACACGCTCCATGGGGCAGAGGTGAGTGGGGGTAAGGAGGAGCTCTTCTCCCCATTCTCTCTCCCTGCTGTGCCTGCTGGCAACACTATTTCCAAGCACCTTCTTCTAACTGCTGGATAAATTCTGCGGGCAGTTCGGGACTGAGCACCTAGCTACTTGGTGCATATCATCTTGACACCGACTTCACAAGGCACAGCTCTCCATTGATGCACAAGGAACCCTTGTTTTGAGCGTTGGTGCAGTTCAGCATCTCATACTGCACCCACAAAGTCCAAAATGGAGTAAAAAAAAACCAAAACCACATACCATCCATTTTCCCCATAATCATAAGGGAGCTGGGAAGCAGAGTGAGGAGACAAGCAGGTTAACACAAAGAAACACACAGAGCACGAACCATCCATTTTGCATACCTGTATACTGGCTCAAGCACAGCTCTTTGCACACTCAGAACATATGAGGTCAGACAAGTTAACTTTGACTTTTGCAAACCTGAAACGGTGCCATTCATTATGTTTGCCCCTGTTTTGCACCACCATGGCACAGCAGGCAGTGCTAGCTACATTTCTTATGCACACAAGTCGCATAGAAGATGAGACTAGTGTGCTTTACATCATTTGCAGAAGCAGGAGCTATTTCTGTGGTGGGGGGGTTGAAGGAAAGTGTGGGAGAAGGTGGTTTTCAAAATCTGCCAAGGCCCACCACTGGACAGCTGCATATGCTTTATGGCTTACCAGAATCCAGTATTTGTGGAATCCTGAGAATCTGAGCTTTCATTAAAAAAAATAAAAACATATAAGCATCTAGCCCTCTGGTTGTGGAGGAAAAATTCTAAAAACATACAGGCCACATGTCTAAGAAACAGAACCAAGATGAGAACGGAATCTCATGGGGCAATAGTACTTCCATAGCCAACATGGATCCAATCTCCTTCTCCTAATCTTTTTTCTTTCTAGCCATCTATCTCTCTCAATCTCTTTTTTCCTCTCCATGCAGCTATCCATCATTGCCTATCTTGTTACAAGTCAACAAATCTCCTTTTCCAGGCTTATATATGATAAGAAATGTACCGCTGCTCTTGAAGCACATCTCTTTCCCATATGCCAAGGCTAACATTTCATTAAAGATGACACGTGATGACATTACATCATCCCACTCAAGAGTTTCCCCACCCCATTCCACCTCATTGGTGGCTGCTTTGCAGAGGAGCAGGGTGAGGAAATGCAGAAGGACGGCAACATGTCATGTGTCTTCTTTCACCAACTGATATGGAGGATATCCAAGGTATGCTGCAGATATGCGACAGGCAGTCACACATTCCTTACAACTTAGATTTCATGCTCTTGACAGCAAGCTAATCCAAGAGAATGTTGCTGATATCTTAACTAGGATTGGGAGATCAAGACTGGGCCAAAAAGTCACACCCACATTACAGCACGTTTTAACCCTAGTTAGTTCCAACAAGAATAGACCTATTAAATCAACAGATGAAAGGACAGTCAACACCTGTGTAAATCCCATTGATTCAACGGATTCACTTTCAGTGAGAGTGGCAACTGGATTCAGGCTTCCAACCTAAACAATTAGGAAAAACTTTCTAAAATCTGTTTGAGATGGTAAATCTTGGTTAAGTTCAACTATTTTTAAGACAGTGGTTCTCAACTTGTGGGTCCCCAGATGTTTTTGGACTTCAGCTCCCAGAAGCCCCAGCCACTATGGTCAATGCTCAGGGCTTCTGGGAGCTGAAGTCCAAAAACATCTGGGGACCCACAGCTTGAGAACCACTGTTTTAAGAGGACAATCCATGGTTTAGGCCTCTGTAAGAACCAGGTGAGCAAAAAGCATGCAATCCCTTGATCTGCCCTTAACCAACTCAGCCGTGGTTAAGAGAGCAGGATATTAGGGCTGCACCAAAGAAAACTGAAATATTCTCCAAAAACCTGCTGGGAAAAGGCACAAACAAATATTGTACAGCCAAAATACAGTAAAAACAAGCCAATAATTGCAATTCTACAGACTTTGTGTTCTCAGGGGTACTTCATACATGATAAATCCCAAAAACCATAATCAAGCATGTGTAAGATGAAACATGTGGCACTGTAAAGTGGGACCACAACATACCTGTGTATTTTGTCATAGGCCACAGTTATGCACAGATTCATGTTCACATCACTCATCATTTCCTATACAGAACTGCTTTCCACTTCCTGATGTATTTGTGGGCGTGTTCAGGAGCCCCACAGCAAAATCTAGGCCCTGTGTTTGCTGACCATGTATGTTGCTATGGTGACACAGTAGTAATCAAAAACATGCTTCCATGTGGTTGAAATCCACCCAGAGCTTTCCAGATGGAGGTGGGGGGGCTGGCATGGGATCAACTATGTTTTCTCCTCCTGCATATGTTATGGCTGCAGCTCAGAGCCCAACTGCATAGAAGGATGGTTCTCCACTCCCACCCTCACCCTGCCTAGTGGTAAGCGTGCTGCTGTGGCAACGTAGGAACCAGCACCTACCTTTTCAAACAGCAGTGGCTCGCTCCCACATTAACATCAACAGCAAGTTGCTTCGCCATGGTTCATGCTGCCATTCCAATGTGGATTAATCGCTCACTTTTGTACACTGGGTTAAAGGAATGGCTTTTCCCCTAGTCCACGGGGTGGGCAAAGTGTTGCCTGACTACAGCTTCCATCATCCCTAGCCAGCATAGGAAATGGTGAGGCCTGCTGGGAATTTGCAGTCCAACAGCATATGGAGGCTTGCATTTTGCCTGCTCCCATCCTGGTCCCTTGGAATATTGATTCTGCCTTTGAAAAGTCCACCCTGCCCCAAGTATTTTATCAGAAGCTCCTTTGTATACTCAGATCACTGGTCCATGTAACCCAGTACCATCTCCCCCAAGCTGGTGACTTCCAGATGTTCTCATGATAGCTGGGGATGATGCGAGTAGCAGTCCAAAATTTATGAAAGGAAAGCAGGCTGGAGGAAGGCTGGCCTACCCTGTTTGGCCCTCCACAGCCTCAGGTGAAGGTATATCTCAGCTCTCTGACCTGAGATCCTTATTAAACTAAGATGAACTTGAGATCTTGTAGAAACAAAGGCTGTGCTTTACCACTGAGCTGTGGCCCATCCCTCCACTTTAAAGCTGTTCTCCTGCCCCCAGCAAAGTATAGAGAGGTAAACATCCTGCAAAATTTTAAGCATTCCACCATTTTGATCCCATGCTTCACTCCCCCAAATTGCTGTAATTGTCTCACCCATTCAGAGCCGAGTGCCATTTACGCAGTTTTCTTAGGGACCCTTCCAGAAACCCCTAGTGGAATTTCTCCCGTCATCAAGGCTACATCACAGAGTTAACAAAGGTTTTTTAAGACACAAGGAACAATGAGAAACATTCATTGCACTGTATAGCAATTCCAACACAAGGAAAAGACAGTATTGGCAAAATTTCTCCTTGTAGATCACAGTCGATATCCTCCCCCCACCCCTGTCAGCATTTCCACCACCTCCGCATCTCCACCTAGTCACTCTTTGCTCCCAGAGAAATCCTCACGCAGCCCAGATGGAAAAACAACATCCTGTGCATAACGCCAGCCCTGGTGACTATGCAAAACAGGACAGCAGGTGCATGCCAACCACACTGCAAGAGCACAGTCTGCTGACCACAAGGGCCTGCAAAAATCTTCCAAATGGTCCAGGATCCAGGATTCCCAGCCTGCACTTAGTCCATGATGCTGGAGCTGTTGGCTTGATTAATCAGAGTACAGTTGCATCCAAAGTGACACCTGGATGAGATGGAGAAGACATCTTGGAGTCCGAAGAAACAGGGGGCATGAAGGTGCAGGTAGAGGGGAAGAGAGAGAGAGAGAAAGACATGGTCCTGGGGGGTTGTGGAGTTATACAGTCCTGCAGGATAGAGCCCGGCACACCGTTTGGGTAGAGAGTCCTGCAGGGTACAAGCAATTGAAGCTGCTTCCAAAGAGAGTTTCTTTTTGGTTGGTTTCAATGTTCTTTTGGGCAGCATCTTGAAAGCAAGGAAGGCTGACGACAAAGCAGTGAAAGGCAGGAAAAGTGCATGTAAGGAGACCCCTAGAGGTCAGTGCAAGAACTGCAGACAAGGTGGGGGGCAGCAGTAAGAGGGTTGTTGTCTGAAGACACCCTTACCCTCGTACCCCAATTGGGATAGGGTTGTGTGGTGTCAGTGGAGTTGATCAAGCAGGAAAGGGAGGGGTAAGATTTTAAGGCTTATGCGTCTGCATAGAAAAATGTGTAAACTGATTGGAGCAAGAGGTTATGGGAGGCGAGGGCTATTTGGCAGAGCTCGTTCCAGAGACAAGGCTGATAGACCTTTCACATATTATGTGGCAGTAAAACTGGTTCTACTGTCCAATATATACTTAACAGAGAGCGAGAGTAGTTAGTTCTAGCTCTACAACAAGCATGCCTGTCAGGCACATGGGGTGGCTAGTAGCCTTTGCTTTTGGCAATTTCAGGTGTACATCTAAGAAATGTAATGTGTGAATAAGTCCACAGGGGGGAAAAATCAGTGTATGAAAGCAAAGGAGGCACAAACATGCTGCTGAGGATAGTGTTAGGAACCCAGGTTGCCCCTATCTTGCACCTCAGTCAAGAAATGCCTGCACGAGCAGCGCAGTCACATTAGTTTCCCTTGCGACAAAGGGATGACGTTGACAGCAACAAATTAAACATCAAATCCCAAGCATCAAGATATGGGAACAATCTCTACAATTCTATTCAAGGGAGATAAGATGTCAAATCATGATTTAGTTTCAAGGCTGAGCTCAAATAAAACTTCAGCCCGGGCATGACTTAAAACTCAACCTTGCTGCTGTTCAAAAGCCAGCCTCAGTTCCTTCAATGGCAAACTCCTCTATCATGCCTTAGGGGTAGGATTTTTACTCAGCAGGCTGGCTTGAGAACACAGCTCTTAAGAATGGGCAGAACACTCTTCTTCACCAATGTGTCATCACAGCCAGGACCTCTCATTTTGGTAGGGTTGTTAGCTGTTTATAATGGCCCCAGTAAAGCGCTTTCAAGAGTAACCAGCTAGCCATAAATATGCTTTCCCCATCACTCTGGCCTAAATCCAACTGCTATTCACAGCACTGAATCTACTGCTGACAAGTCAGTCAATACTTATGAAAATCCCACAGATTCAAAGAGGCCTACATTAGTTGGGCCTAGCAATTGGACTTAGGACTCCACCTTTACATCAGGAACAAGACTTTCGCACTTAATTTCTGCCTGCCATCACAGACAAGAGAGCAGCCACATTGATGAAATTGGTGGCACAATACTGCTGGAGTTGGGGAGCAAAGTATGTCGGTCAAGAAGCACAGCCTATGGTAGGGCTGAGTCTAGGCCTTTCTGTTTCAGTAAAGTAGAAACCACTCAAGAGGAACTGCAGAAGGAAAACTGGATGATAAAAGATCAAAAATCATAGTATGAATGGTAGACATATGCTGAAAACAAAATTTAATGAGGTTAAAATAAGCAGAACAGGGGAAGCTTGTGTAAAGAGCAGGCTTCCCTAGGGAGTCAGCATTTAGAGTCAGCATAAAAGAGTTGTTGCCAGCATTCCTCGGCTTTGAAGAAGCAGACTGACATACAGTAATGTTGCAGGTCAAGCTCAGGACTGGATTTGTGCAAAAGCATCACCATAGTGGCTGACTAATACCTGGCATGAAAATAAAGCAATGGGAAAAGTGAAGTGTCAACTACTAATTTCTGTAGCAGCCATTAAAGAAAAAGCAGCAGGGTCAGAATCAGGGAGGGAGGGAGGGAAGGCAGACAGACAGACAGACTGACTGCAAAATAAAAACCCCAAGAAACAAGAATGCGATGTTGTTATCATGAAAGCAAGTGTCAAAGCAAAAGCCTCCTGAGAAAAGGAGAAGGTGGCCAAAGGTCCGGTTCAGATGGAGAACCTCCTTTGTGTCTACTGTTGCTTCTTGGCCCTGTTTCTGTCATGCACGTATGAAAGAAGTAAAATCCCCCCATCACTTTGTTCCCACAAGCAAAATAAAGGAATTACGAATTCCTCTGCTGAACTTCTACATGTGAGCACTGATCGTTGAAAGCAGAAGCGCAGGCTGAAGAAGAAAGTTGGCAACTTGCTAGCCAAAGGATCAAAAGACAAGTGATGCATGAAGCATGGAGACCAGGAGCCACTAAGGCTGCATACTCACAAGCCAAAAGTGAAGTGGGCCTGCCTGGCTTTCACAGGTTCAATGCTGAAGAAAGGGAGCAACTATTTGTTGCTTTCTCTCTCTCTCTCACTTGATCTATGTAGGGAGAGGGGAACAAGGGATGTCTCTGGAACGGTCTCTGAAGCCCCCCCAGGGGTGTTGTGAGGGTGAAGCTGGTGCAGTGAGGTTTCAGGGACCAGGGTAGAAGTGCAAGGCATGGAGGGGGGATGGTGGAGTCCCCTCCAGGTTACCTAGAGGAGGGGCTGCTGCACTCAGAGGCAGGGCAACAAAACTGGTGGACGTCCTCAACCTCGTCATCATCCCTAAAAAATGGGGAGGGGACAGACAAACAGACAAATATGAATTATAATCCTGCAGACACGCCAAACATTGCAGGGAGTGTAGAGGAATGGCTGAGGTGAAGATGGAGATGTGATGGAGCTTGCAAGGCGGTAGTAGGGAGAGCAAGGCAAGGAAATTCAAGTCACCTTGAGCTTTTCACTTTCTTTTAGATTTCTGTCCTCTCTTCTTTTCCCAAATGTGTTTTAGGGTTGCTAAACTGCAATCCACAGATCCTTCTGACCTTTCCTTCTCCTTCTCCCATTTCTCTAACACCCCTCATACCCTTAGAGAAAATGTAATTTCTGTTTAGCACCTGAAGCTTGCAAGGTAGGTGGGGAAGGACACCTCATGTGGCCCCCCAGATCTTTTTAGACCACAATTGCCATGATCCCTCACCACTGACTATGCCAGCCAGGGCTGATGGGAGCTGCTGCCCAACAATGCCTGGAACGCCACATGTTCCCCACCCCTGAATTAAAACCTTCCTACCCTTTTTGCTTCTTCTAGCCTCGATTTTTCATTATCGTCTTCTAACTAGTCCAGAGAGGACTGTCATTCTGCTCCAAAACAGGTTTGATCAGTTAACATGGTACCCACAACTTTTTTTTTCCAACTCTCATAATCTCTAACTACTACCCAGGCTGGCCAGCACTGATAGGACCTGTAGTACAAAATCTTTGGACTTAACTGGCAACTCCCATGGCAGGAGAAGCCATGTACTGTCGTAAGTCAGTGGACATCTCCTGGAAGTGCAACTGGCAACCCAAAAGTTGTCTGCTTGGGGTGGAGGCAGTCAGGAAGGGAGACAGGACTACTTGGACTGATGCCACAAGGATCAGCAGCTTGATCTGCAAGGGTCAGCTGGGGAAGTTTTTTAAGCAGAGACAAACAATCCCACCGGCTTATCTCTGAACATAAGACTCCTGCTACAAAAGCACAGAAACAGAGATTGCTTCAAAAGTTGACAGCTCTCAAGTGGGTAGCCTAATGCTTCCAAGTCACAACCTGGAGATCTTCATTACCCTTTTTAAATCCCCTAATACAATGAGAAATGAGAGCAGCAACTATGATTTTTCTTGCTTGTTCTTCCTTCATCTTTTTGTTTGACCTTCCTTTCCTCCCTGCTGTAATGACAAAGATGTCTAAGTGTGCAACACAGCATGTGGGAGAACAGGAAAGGGAAGAAGACTGGTGGAAGAACCAAACTCAATGGAAACTGTCTATCTGTCCATCCAACTCCACCATTCTCTTGCACACTTTGTTCCATACTACCACACAGGACAATCACACTTTGTTGATGTGCCAAGTTACTGCTTCTGTTAATTTTTATACTCTGCCTCTTTCTCCCTCCACTCCCGCCATTTACAATGGTAAAGGCAAACAGTTTCAAGTACTTCAATAAAGTTATTTCTGGGTGGTTATGCACAACCCCCACACCATGCTGACTCTCTCCAAAAGGAGCACTGTTCTGGTACCCCTGTCCGTCTCATTGAATAATGAGAGAAAAACTGAGCAAGTGAATGTCTTCTTAGCAGGCAGGATGGAACAAGCTTCATCTGAGAGATGCAAGGTAGCATATAAAGTTGGCAACTCTGCCCTCTACTACTACTCTGTTCCTGCTCATAAGAGCCTGGACTGTGAGTGTTTACTCAGAGGTTCCACTGCATTCTGATAAGAAAGCTTAAGACTGCAGCTTTCATTTTCTTTTTAATATCCTCTTAATCCAGTTTATTGCTGGTTTTATTGTTCTGTATGCCACATTAAGTACTTTCATTTCTACACTAAAAGCAACAAATAAAAATACTGTCACTTTTCATTTTTGTTTGTGTACAAGAGAATATTCTGCTCAGGAAATGGGAGGGGAAGGATTATGTTCAAAGTTTCACCACACAATGCCAGAGCTATCCCAAAATTTCCCTGGTCCACATTCTCTTGTGATTCCTTGCTGTTTTTCTTCACAAACAGCGGCTGAAGAGTGCTAAGTTTTTATAAGCATTTTTGTGAAAGCCCACATTTGTTACTTGGATAAAACAGACTCTGTGGAATGTGAGCCAATCATTTTGACCATACCAAATATTATCCTGCTACCAAAACTCAAAGTCAAGAAACTCTTGCACAAACTTGTTACTGTTTATGGAGGAAACATGTGCTAAAAGTTAAAGCTTTATTAGAAATCCTTGTACAGATGAATCACTTAAAGGCATCCAAGAATTTTTCAGCCTTGCAGTTTTCCTTGCGGTCAGTGACCAGATTCTAGGACACAACTGCTCAAGCTGTCTGGTTTGGGGAGACTGGCAATTTCTTCCCAATCTGCAAGGGCCCATATATATGTGCCCATTGGCTCTTTCTTTCTTCCCTGGAAATGCACCAGAGACTGGCAGTGGTTTGCTCATGGACCAGCACCAGCCCAGGGTCCACCACTTTGAATAGCATTATTCTTTTGTTATGTGTGCTCTAGTCATTTCCAGCTTATGGCAACCCTGAACCCTTGTGAAGGTGGAGGGGCCACTATAGTGGGCTCAGAAAGGCAGGTATAAAATTGGAGACAAGGTGCCTATGCACAGCTCAGGAATTCTCTGTAACAGAACTAGAGTTTAAATATCAGTCTGTTCATAAAAACATCTGCTTCTTTTCACCCCACAAGCTTCCTTGATTTTAGAAGTGTAGCTGCTCTTGTATATTAATTTCTTAGCTTTTAGCCCTGTGCTGGAAGGAAGAAAGGTGTAAAATTAAAATAAATAAATAAATACTGTTGTTGCAAAGAAGGGCCCTTTTCTTTTCATTGTTGTTAAAATAATTTGGAGACAAAAACCTTTGTTGATCTACTGCAAGTCACCTGGAGATCTACCAGTACCTTCTGCCTTCCCCAATGAATGTTGAACATGTTTACCAGTCACTTCCTCTTTTCCAGAATATCCTGGAAATTTTAGTTCTGTGAAAGAGGCTATGTTTAAAGATTTCTTCGGTTTCATACCACACTTCATATTTAAAAGGATTTTTTGAGGGAAGCTTGCCAACTACAAGGTAGAAGACAGATATATGTTTGCTGCTTCGGAGACTGAGACTTGCATGTTTTTCCTAATGAGACTGGAAAAAGAATTAAAAACATACTGAAGACTTTGTTCCACCGAAGTATCTGTTCAGAAGAACAAGGCTCTACACACCCATTTACTTCTAGAGTGAAAGCAAGAAGGGAGTGTGACCGTGAAGGATCGGCCCATGCCAAGTTGGTGCCGGAGATGAGACCCTCACCCCAACCCTCCCTAGCACTCTCTTCTCCTTATAGACAACTGGAACACAACTCACATGTAAGCTTTCCTGCACAAGTCCCATCAATCTACCTATCTCCAGTTGGCTGCCTTTAATGGCATCTATCTGCACAGATAACGCTCCCTATCAGATCTCTGGGTCCACCTAAGCCCGTTAATGTCATTTCTGAATGAGGTTGCCTTTTTGAGTTTGGGAGCAGAGAGATCCTTCCCATCACCTGAGAAGCATTTATCTGGGGGCTCTAGGGACAGATCCTGGCACTGTCTACAAAGGCACATTATCTGTCACATGGACCCTCCTACCCAGAACCTGCTAATTGAGGCAGTCATTGCATTTTCCCTCTTGTTGCACCTGTCCCTTGGAGTATGTTCTCTGTTCCTAAAGCTGCTCATGGGAGTGTGACATACTGCCCAAGGACAACAGATCTCAGAGACTGACCCTTCTTCTCTAGTCCTCAGTGAGAAGAATCTCACGATAAGAGTACTGCCTTGAAAGGAGTGCACATGCATATTTTCCTCATTACTAAAGCTTGGGTTTTTTGATATTTGAATAGTAGATTATATAGAGCTGTAATAGATACCTAATGTATCATGGTTAATGATATCAGCAAGGCCTGCCCCTGTGATACTATGTGGAGTCATCCCTAGATCTCAGGTTTTGATTCTAAAATCTCTGAGCCTAAGGTAGTCTTGATTGGCAATCCTTACCCTGGCACACAGAGACTATGACTGCTTTCTCTATTAGAGGGGATGGAGCTAACTCCCAGCAGCCCCATGGTCAACAGTGAGGAATGCTTGAAGATGCCCTTCAGCAACATCTGGAGGGACACAGAATACCGACCCCTATTTTGCAGGTTTGGGATACCCTCTTTGGAGAGCTGGGAAAAGTTATTTGTTTGGACTGCAACTCCTAGAATCCATCAACCAATATGGCCAAGTGACCATGCTGGATTTGGGGAAATGTAGTTCAAGAAGTGACTTTTCCAAGCTCTGCTTTCATTGTGGCAGAGAGTCAAAGCAAAGAATGTGCTCCTGTATATAAACCCACATGTATTTATTTGTACTGTATAAGATTAAGCCAATAGCTTGGCTTTTTTCAAAGCCTGTGAAAGTCATTAAACATTGCTGTGGGCCATATGAACACAAGCAGAAGAAACTGTACAGTTTGCCTTTGCTTGCTGAAACCCGTGCTTCCATTTGCTTGCTCAAATACTTTGTCTTCTATTTACTTTCTTGTACATAGAACTGAGAACTATGATCTTCTTTACTTTTTACACACACCTCGCTAGCAGTTTTCAGCATATACTTCTGACCCAAAGTAAGCAGCGGCAGTTTCCTCAAGTTATCTCTAACAAAGAAGAATGAGATGTACGAACCAGACAGCTGTAAATAAAAAACAGTAGCAATTCCACTGAGCACAAAAACTAGAAAATATGCCACAGAAATTATGGAAATTGTGGCTGACCATGGGCCAAGCTAGTTCTTTGCTCATTACATTTCTCCATCTTAGTTTGTAACCTGGGCAGGCAGCACATCGCTCACAGGGGACGAAAATAGCTGCTGTCCTGCGTTCACTGGTGCACAGGACAGACCAGGTGTGAAGCAGGTATGAGCAGGCAGCCCAAATGCAGTAGGCCAGCTATGAAGAACTGGGGCCTGACAGGTGCTTGACAATGTCATCTTTTGTAATCCCAAAGAGACAGGACAGAGAAAGGAGGCGTATAAATCTGCGAACCATGACTTGAAAGTTCTGTTGGCCTTAATGGGGCATAAATTGGTTGGGTCTGATGTATGAATGCACAGTTTCTATCACAAAGACTCATGCACACCAGCTATCAGGGGCCATTTGCTACACTTTGTTGTCTCTGCTTGTGCGTATGTATGTTGAGAGAGAGAGAGAGAGATTGAGAGAGAGAGAGAGAGAGAGAGAGGAGTGAGAGAATGAGTAATCTTGTGGTCTGTATTTTGCACCTTAATAGGTTTCAACAAAGAGTAAATTCAGCAGGTGAAAAAGGCTGAATCCTTTGTCAGACAACTGATAAAGGCAAAGGAACTCTGGCAAGGTTTCAAAAAATTAGCAATCAGGAAAATATGAGGGTATTTACAGAGGGCTAGCCATGATAATCAGCAAAAATAAGAGACTTGCAATACCTTAAAGACGTAACACATTTATTATAGCATAAGCCTTTATGGAGCAGATTCTGTTTCATCAGAGGCATAGAACATTCTCCTGCCAACATAGGGCAACATTCTATTCCTCTGATGAAAGGCAATCAGTTCCATGAAAGCTTAGGTTATGATAAATGTGATAGCTGATAAGGCAGGGGTGGGTATGCTTCACCCTTGGCTATACTGGCTGAGGCTGATGAGAGCTGCAGTCCAACATCTGGAAGGCAGCAAGTTGCTTGCTCCTGCTTTACAGTGCCACTGGAAAATGTGTTCATGCTGATAATGTGTAAAAAGAAGCACATACATGTCTTTCTAACACACAGTGACATGGAAAGGGATGTTTCCCATTAGAGAGATTGTCACAGCTTTGAGAATGCAAGAAAGGAACTTCAGAAATTACCAGCACACACACACACGCACACATACACACACATTTACAGAACACAACTTTGCCTGTGTGTATATGGCCCTGTTCTTTTGCCTTTATCAACAGCCTGAGGTGCATCAAAACATTTCCTGGTAACATCCCTCTGCAGCTGCTAACTTTTGAAGCAATCCTCCAAGCTCTGCACCTTTGAGAGCATCTTTATCTGCACAGGTTAGGAGGTGAGCTTTTTCATCTTACAGAGATAAATGTTACCTCCTGCCATGCTAAGCGCTGCAGATCAATCCACTGTTAAAGGCGCAGCAGTGGGGGCAGCTCAAAAACTGGTTACCTTACTTATCTCCATAACAGGAAGAGATTCAACTGCTTAATTTCGATAATATCACTTGGCTGTTGCAGGCACAGAAGTAGCAACTCTATTAACTAGCGACTCTGGGAAGTCCTGCTGAAACGTCAAAGGTCCAAGTCCTTCTGTCTAGCACTCTTACTCTTTTATGGACCTTCCTTTGTGAGATCCCTCTGGCTTACACAAGCAGTTACCTGGCACACTTGTTTGATGCTCTTGCAAACCTCCAAAGCAAACACACATATGCACGCACGCAAGCACACACGCACATGCACGCACACACTCTTTCTACCTGGGATAGAAGGCCTTTATCCAAAGTTTTCCCAGGGCCTTGGGACTGCACAGAATGGACCCTGTCCCAGCCTCTTTTTCTTTGTGGCATTATATGAAATGAGATTATTTTCCTCCCCTGCTCCCCCTAATCTTAGGCTGGAGGGAGAGGGAAGAAAGGGAGGGGAAGAGAAAGCAGGCTGGGGTGAAATGTCAGCAAAACCAGCAAGAGAAAGTAAGCAGGATCTCAGTGGAAAGTGAGCAGTGGAAAGACTTAGGGTGGATGTAAAGAAGATGTAATGACCGTGGATCAAGCAAAATCCAGTATGCCCTTAAATTGGGAGAACAGGCCCTTATGCACAAAGGGTTGGCATTGTCAAGCATCTGCCAAGGCCCAGACCTAAGCAAGGAAGGCCACGGCTGACCACCACCACCTACAGACTTTATTGTTCTTTCTCCCCTCCCTCCTTCTGCTCAGTAGACTTGCGTGACTGCATAGGAGCTTCCACCATGCAGTGGTGTGCCGGCTAAAGTGAGTAAGCAAACCAGGACACAGAAACTGCAGTAAGGAAGGGGGCCCTACTGAAGACATCTTGCCTACAGGCTGAGGCAACAGCTGGGCTACATGCCACAGCTGAGGTCCACAATTTAAAACTAAACTCTGCAATCCTCACTCCAATTCAGGAATCTGCTAGTGCTAGGAAAGAACCCAGAAACCCTGCCACCCAGCTGGGACCCAGTCACACTACTCAATTATAGTACAGTCAGCCCTCCACATCTGCGGGTTTCACTTTTACAGATTTGGTTATTCACGGATTATTTGCTGCTACCTCTGCTACCTCTCTATGCTATTTTTAATAGGGACTGCAAGTCTTGTGAGACTGAGAAACTGTGAACAAGGCTTGTAAGTCCCTATTAAAAATGGTGTGGGGCAACAGTGGAGGTGGTAATAAGCCCCACCAACCACCCACGTCTGCCTTGTGAAGGAACCCTGATGCTTCAAACCCCATTGGGGGTTGAATACAGTGATCATACTTTTTCATGTGTTAAACATGGTTTGAGAGTTATTCACGGTTTTTCCACTTTCACGCGGGTCCTGTGCCCTTAATCCTAGTAAATGTGGAGGGGTGATTGTACTATGATTCCACTTTAAGTACCATGGTTCCATTCCAAGGAATTCTGGGGTTTGTAGTTTGGTCATAGACACAGAGAATCTCTCTGGCTGAGAATTTTATACACTCGTCTCTAAACTACAAATTCTGGGATTCTGTGGGATGGAACCATGGACATTAAAGTGCAATGATGCCATTATATTCTGTAGTGTAAGTGGGATCTTGGTTGTAAGCTTCCTAGATTAGCCTTCTCTGACCTGGCCTCCTCCAAATGTGGGTGGACTACAATTCTCAGCCACAGCCAAACACACTGACCGGCATTTCTGAGATTTTTTTGTTCACCACATCTAGAGGGGCCAAGCTATGGGAAGCCACCCCCTCCACTCCTAGACCTGTTGTAGAAGCCTGAAATTCTAAGGGATGCTGGATTTTTGGATATGGTGACATGTCAAGATACGGTGATGGCTCAGAGTGAGTGACAGCAGGTGAGTGGGTGGATGGTGGTGGGTCTGAGTGGCTTACCTGCAGCCTGTATGCCTGGCAGGGGAAGCTAGCTGCGAGTGGAGAAGCGACTGAGCAGAGCAGCAGTACTGGTGCAGAGTGGGACACGTGGACGACCTATAGAAGGCAGCAGAGAGACGGAGCAACAGAGAGAGAGAGAGAGACAGGGACAGAGAGAGAGAGAAAGGATGGAAGGAGAGATGGAGGAAAGTGTGTGTAGGGAAATAAATGGAGGAATAGGTACATGTGAAGAAAGATGGGAGGTGAATGAGGAAGGAGTAGATGGAGGGGCAGAGAAAGAGGGGAAGGAAGAGAAGAAAAAACACAAAGTCAAGAAAAAGAAGGACAGCACTAACAAACAGGAAAAAAAAAAACATAGCAATGTCCCCAGGCCAAACAAAGAGACTCAGCCACACACTAGGCCACAGAAAGAAGAAAGAGAGCCAGAGGAAGTAAGAAAGAGAAGGAAAGAGAAAAACAGATAGCAGCGGCAGTCCCCTGGGAATGAAGAAGTGAGGCCACAGAGCTACAGGGGTTGGGAAGAGATAGGTGGCAGGACAATTCGTGCCACAAAATCATGGGCAGCATGGTATGAGAGCAAGAAAGCACTGGGGAGAGAGGGGCGGACTACCCAGGAACCAGGGACATTTGAAGATACAGGAGAGGAGACAGAACAGTAAGGAACTGGCCCAGCGAGAGACAAAACTGTTGGCTAAATGAAGGAGGACTACTTGGTTACTCATTCCATAGGAAGAGTAGAGGAACTGAGGCAAGAACTGCAGGGCACCTTCTCTGGTAATTCTAGAAGAACAACCACCACCACCAAGATTGTGGAGAGGTATTTATGACTTAGCCTGCTAAAATCCAGAAATCAGCTGGTAAGGGAGACCAGGGCTTGAAAAAGTTGTTTTCTTAGACCACAACTCCCAGCATCCCTCCACTAGCACAGGTACTGTCCATGCTGGCTGTGAGCCAGAGTCCAAAAAAAGTGTCTTTTCAAAGCTCAAGGATTTGGCAATGTTTCTAGGAAATCCTGCAATTACTAGGAAGACACTGACACACAGGTCTTAAACAGATTATGAATATATGTCCTGTACATGCATCCAACCACCCTCTGAGCATAGCAAATAATCCGCCAGCACACCTCCAGGACCATGTCTGTGAACATGACTCTGTGGTTCTTCTCTTCTAGATCTCCCTATAGAAGGTATTATGGGAAGCTTGTGGGGTGGGAAGTGGGCAAGCATGTCTCATTTGAAAGGCCTCAAATGTGAACAAGAAGTAGGGCACATCACTTGTAAATAAGAAAAGAAAAGAAAAGAAAAGAAAAGAAAAGAAAAGAAAAGAAAAGAAAAGAAAAAAAAAGAAAAGAAAAGTGTCCATGTGCCCAAGGAGGCAGGTTTAGCCACTAGGGTCATACAAAAGTGGAAAAAAGGATTTGCTAGGGGAACTGAACAGGGGAAACAGAAGATCCAGAGGAGCCCAGAGAATTCAAAGCAAAAATAGGAAGCCAAGAGGGATCTGGATGAAATCGGCCCATTTCCAACAAAGCCCAAACACCTGCAGGTCAGAAGTGCCACATGGAAAACTTAAATCCAGCCTCCTCATACCACCAAAATACAGGATTCAGTGGTTCTTCTAAACACCCCACCACCCCACTGCGAAACAAAAACAAAAAGAACCCTTGTAGTTTTCACAACCCAGCACTAACGAGACACCTACTTTGGAAAATGTGGGAAACTGTGTTTCAAAAGGTGTGTTCTTATTCACCACCCTCTCCCCGCAAAACAAGGAAATCCTTAGGAACAAGTCACCTTGGGAGGGAACGGGGTTGCCACAAAAGGAAAGAAATAAGGGATTAATGGCAAGTTGAGTTCAAATTGCATTGTGATCCAATCACCCCAGAACACATACATGTGCATCTTTTGTCCTACTTATACAAAGACACAGGCAGGGTTTTTTAGCTCCAGAACCAGTTGAGAGCCCTAGGACTCACCTCTGAAATGCCTATCTATATAACTCTGGGAGCATCTATTAATTTTGAGGACCCAATAAAAACAGGTAACAGAGGTCCCCTATCTATTTCAATGAAACACTCTCTCATTCTATAGGCTTAGGAGAGCCACGAAAAAAGTTTGTTTTGGTTCTGAAATTATTGTTACATAGCCTATGTTTTTGCAAAAATGTTCGCCTTTGCTAATCTCCAGTCTGAGAGTCCTACAAATTTATTGTTTTGCAACTTTTTGGTCAGTTACAAAGGGATAATCCCATGAATGTCATGATGCTTTTATAAGAGATCAACATGGGTGCAAACATTGGATCATTCAATGTTAGATTTTTTTCTGGTGTTTTTCATTACAAAATCATAGATCAATCCCCAAATTCAATTCCTTTCTCAAGATCATAAAATGGCTTAACTCTTCTTGCTCCACTATAGAGCTCCTACAGGTTTTGATGAGTGCTAGCTTACAATTTCTGCCATAGTCACTGGCACCTTGCAAAATAAATAAATAAATAAATAAATACCACAAACTATACACATTTCACTGAAAATTAGTTGCAGTTGTTTCTTCTATATTTCATTAATAATACAAGTGGGGAAGGTAGTTCCAATTATTTTCCCAAAGTAGATTTGATTTATTTTTCAGATAGCAACACTTCACAAGGAAAGTTCTCTGAAAAATCTATGGAATACTTGTGAAAAACATGTTTAACGGCTTCTTCTAATTCTTAAGGCTCTAGGACTGAATGGAACATAAATGTTATTGCTTGCTTAGAAACTGAGATTCTTATGTTACTCAGAAGCCTGAAACCAGATACTGACTCAAGGGCCTGCAAATCTTATTAGAAAAAGCAAAAGCACTTTCTCCCATGGTCTCATAGTTTTGCCTTTCTCCCTTTCTGTTTATAGAGGAAATTCCAGGAGTGGGCCCTTTGGTATCCGCTAGGGTTTGGTTCCAGCCCCCCCACCAATACCAAAATTTGCAGATGTTTACATCCCATTATATACAATGGTGTAGTCAAATGGCATCCCTTATATATAAAATGACAAAATCAAAGTTTGCTTTTGGGTTTTATTTTTTTTTAATATTTTCAAGCCATGGACGGTTCAATTCATGGATACAAAATTCATGGATATGGAGGGCCAACTGTACTTCTTCGTACAATAGCCCATGTCAAATAAAAGCTCGTCAGCCTCTCAATTTCACACAGTTCTAATAAAACAGCACAAGTGCACACTGGTCTAAGGCTGGATCTTAGGCTGTGGCTGGACTAGGAATCCCCGCAGTTCAGGATCTTGCCTGAGATTGTTCAAACATGGCTTCTGAGTGGCTCCAGCAGACATCATGCATATCAAGAAACTCTCACAAGCTCCAGAGACAAAAGGAAATAGGTTTCTACCAATATCCTCAGGCATGTTCTACAGTTTATCCTCACTTTTTTTGTCTGAACAGAGATGGGGATGGCAGCCAGGCTGGACTTCTGGGCTTTGATAAACTATCTACTCTGCACCATCTAGGAGCCCGGATCTAAGAACCAGTTTCTCAGTGGTTTGTTATGGACCAGCGCAACCACACCCCAAAAGCAAAATATGGGCTACAGCAGGGGAAGCAGATAGAAGGGGAGAGTTATTGGCTCCCAGCAGGGAAAAGGAAAGAAATCAAATCAGATTTTGTTGGACTGCAACTCCCAGTATTCCTTACCATTGGATAGGCTTGCTGGGGCTGCTGGGAGATGCAGTCCAAAAGAAACATCAGGCAGGCTGCTTGATTTCCACCCCAGCATTAAAGAGAAGGCCTCAAACTATGAAATCACCGTGTTTCATTTACAGGAAGGAAGCCATCTGCCACTTTCAAACCTCCTGTATTTGTTATTTGCTTTTGTTTGCATATATATATATACTACTCCCTTCCATTTAAAAAAAATGGTCACAAGAAAAAGGCAGAACATCTGCACCACATATTTTGTTCAGTATTATTGAGAGCCACTTGCCTGGCCAAAGATAGTAAACATTACCTTTTTTCAGACTACAATTCCCAGAATGCCCCAGCTAGCACGCTCACTTTGAAGTTCCCCAGAACGAGGAACTTCTGTAACTTCTAAGACATAAAGTAAAAGGGCTGCAACAGGAAAAAGTTGTGAGGGGAAGAGGCAAAAGCAGCATCAACTTCTAATTCCAATGTATCTTCACTTTTTCAGTATGGGAAATGACTGATAACTTCAACTCAGTCCTTTGAGAAAAGCTGCCTGGTATGCACAAACAATACTCCACCTCTACAACAGTAGATCTACTGCACCATTTTACCCACTTTCTTGGAAAAAGGAAAGCTCCTTGCTACTATCACAATAAATGTTCTGACAGTGCAAAAACAACAAGAGTACTGCTGAGCATGAGCAAAATGATCCCGAACAGTCTTGGAATGTTTGAGATTAAGAAGGCAAAGGTTGGGAGCTGACGATATTTGACTTGCAGGAATATATTTTTAGAGATGCTTATTTTCATAGCTGAGAGGTATACACTAGCATGGCCTCTTTCAGACAGATTGGTGACAGTACACCCCCGCTTCTTGCCCTACTATGGAGAAATATCAGATGGATTTCCACCTGCTCATAGGATTGAATAGCACAGTCACCTCACAAGTGAAAGCACACAATATTTATTTTAAAAACATTACGACGGGAACAGAGAATAGGTACCATGGTATTTTCTCATAGCTGAACATAAACTTCTGCAAGAAAGCCCGAGTGCCAAGTTATTCATTTTAGAAATAAAAGGTTTTATAGGTTACAAGCTGAGCCTAAACAAGTGACTTTTTTGGACTAAAGCTCCCAGGGCTACAAGCCCAGTGCAAGGTGAAGGGTTCTGGGAGTTGTAATCCAAAGAAGTTACTTTTCCAAGGTCTGAACCAGTGGTTCTCAACCTGTGGGTCTCCAGATGTTTTTGGACTTCAGCTCCCAGAAGCCCTGAGCATTGACCATAGTGGCTGGGGCTTCTGGAAGCTGAAGTTCACAAACATCTGAGGACCCACAGGTTGAGAACCACTGGAACGCTGCTTTTCTATACCTATCTCAGGAGTAGGGAGAAACTTAACCCTTCATATACTGTTGGACAACTGCTTGAGTACTGGCCACACTGTGGGGGTACAGTAGGGAATGATGGGACTTGGAGTTCAACAATATCTCAGGGCCCATGAGTTCTCCAGTTCTGGCATATACAGCTCACCATTCCTGATTGCAGCCACAACCACACAGATGCCCCTAACAAAGCCTCAAGATGTTGTGTCTTTCTCTGTGGTTTGGCCCCAGCACCTAACATCCAAACCAAATTATTGCTCCTATACATGAAGACTCTATGATTAGACAAAATAATATGATCAGCCAAATAACAGAAACTACAAATGATAGCTTGGGACCTGGATTCCACTCTCTCTCTGCCTTCCTTCCTATTTCAAACCACTGCTAATTGGTTCCTACTGGACGTCCCATAAACATGAAACACATCCCCCCAAAAAGTCACACTCCACCACCTGATGCCAAGTCCTGCTTTTAGAGCAGGGTCTGGAGCCCAGGAAGTCCGGTTTCCAAAACCGTGTCTCTCCGCTTTTGCAGGAACAAAGGAAGAACACCTGGACATAAATTCCGTTTTGCTTCCTGTTTACACCAGCAGGCACATCACTGAGATTAAAAGCCTTTTGGTCCATGCAGTTTCAGGAACCGAAGTGGAGCAGGGCCTGCGTAACAGGAACATGGTTCTCAAAAGGAATTCTGAGAATACCATACATGAACGCTGTTTATAGAGCTCTGCCTTGGAAACTGTAAATTGGTCATAAAGGAGGGGGAACCCTGGAGTCAATGCAGAGTGAGTTTTGATTATACTAAGCAACAGACACAATTTAGGCCACATTTCAGAGGCTGGGTTTTCCAGGCAATCTGGCTTTCTTGCGCTGTGGTGTAGTGGTCTACTTTGACATGCAGGCACTCCTCAGAAGGAGGATCTAGAACAGGTGGTAGCTATGTTGATCCATAGCAACAAGCAAGTTCTAGCAGTTTCGGTCTCTACCAAGAGCACATTCAAAGCCAAGAATCAGCCAATCCCTTTGCACCGAAGCAGGTGTAGCTCACAAAACGATATACAGGTACTATATGCTTGAGGAAACCAATAATTCCCCAGCCCTTCGCATTACAAGAATTATGCTGAGAGGTAACAAGGATGCCTGTTGGATGGGGTGACTGATAACTACATCATCCCTACTAACCAAAAGTCCCATTTTTTTTTAACCTAGTCATCTCTAGTTTCACTATATGTGTCTTAATACCTCTCTTTTGGGAAATAGAGCACAAAGCCCAAGAATCATGCACTTTCTCCAGATGCTGTTGAACTGTAGTTCCCACCATTCCTCCCATCATAGCCAGTGGTGAGGAATACTGGGAACTGCATTATCTGGAGGATCTAATTAATTAGAAGGTCATCAGTCCTAAAGAAGCCTCAGTGTACCTGCACTGTTTCTAATTCCAGAGATTCAAGCCTTGCCCATCACCACAATCCCTTTTGCGGAGGGTGGAATAATCCTTCCCAACTCCCGAACGACTTTGCTTTCTTATATCAAGTCTGGGGTATTACAAGGAGGAGGGAAATTTGCAATACACACGCCCCCCATATTTCTGAAGATCTCCCAACTTCCACATACCCAGGACACCAGGGGACATACTTTTAGCAACACTGACAGGCAGGGAAACTCCATGCAGATCCCTTCATGCTGTAATCTGCCCCTGCACCCCAAGACTTTCAACACTCTCTAACCTGAAGGAGGGAGCCAGGAAAAAAAAAATACCTTTCCACACTACAGCTCCTTGAGTCTCCAATTGTTAGCACTGGAATTCTAGCACAGTAATTTTTCCAACCGCTGCCTGGAGATGAGACAGCTAAATAATTTTGCATGTTCTACTTTTAGGCTATCGGGTGGGGCACAACTATTTGAACAAGTACAGAAAAATGTCAGTGCTCTGTAGGAAATGCACTAGAATCGCCTTCATCATCCCCTTCTTCTTTAAACGACAGAGTTGCAAAAGGAGAGCGCTGAGTCAGGAGGAAAGCGTCTCTGAAGAGCTGAGGGTATGACACGAAGCTGGGCGGCTGCGCGGGATCCCCGCGAGCCTGCCTCCTCCGGCTTACGAAAGAAAACGAGTTGCTTCCTCGGCTGGATCTGGCCAAAGTCTCATTCCCCCAGCATTTTTGCAAGACCACCGGCGGCTGAAAGGCAAGAAAACCGCCTTCTGCTCCCCGGCCATTTCTTCACTAGACTATTCCCCGGTCCCTCCCTAAACTGCAAACCCCAGGATTCCATAGGATGTTGAAAGTGGAATAATCGCGCTATAATAGCCTAGTGCGGAAATGGCCCCCCTCTTCCCCATTCCCTTGTAGTGTCGCCTCTCACTGGTCGCCGTCCCCAGGCTCCGTGCCTCCTGAACCCCCCCGCACCCCCCCACGTGCCTAAGAGGCCGAGCTACTTCAGATCTCCACGTCCAAGAAACAGGAAAAGTCCACTCACAGATCAGCCTCCATGACCGCCTCTCTCTTGCTCTCCTCTTCCTGCGAAGTTTGTTCCTGGGAGGCGGGGCGGGAGGGGCGAGTCTAGGGAGGAGAGAGACGGGCAGTGGGGCGCCCGCCCCCCGCGCTCCTCCTTGAGGAGGGGGGTACAGAGGGCAGAAACCAACTCTTTCCCTTCTCTTCCCCCACCCCGCATCAGCTGATCACCTTCGACGGAAATCTAGGGTGGGGGAAGACGCGAGAGGATCGGAATTAACCTGCTAAATGCTGGTTTCTGTTTCAGAAGTGCTCGGAGGGCTGAAGGGTTGAGCTGGTGAATAAAGGGGAAAGCCCTTGAGGATGGACGTTGAGACAAGCCTTTTTCCCACTTTGGCATCCTTGCTCCCTGGGATTCTCGTTGTCGCTGTGTGCTTCGTTTCCAATTTATGGTGACCCGAAAGCGAACCTATCACCGGGGCCATTTCCGCACTAGCTTGGTATAGCGCTACGATTCCACTTTGAACACCCTCTGGAATCCTGAGGTTTGCAGTTTCGGGAGGGGCCGCCCGGCCCCTCCCGAAACTGCAAACCCCAGGATTCCAGAGGATGTTCGAAGTGGAATCGTAGCGCTATAACAGGCTAGTGCGGAAGGTTTTCTGGGACTGAGAGTGTGTGACGCGCCCAAGGTCGCCCAGTCGTTTTCCATGGCTCAGCGGGGAATTGAACCCTGGTGTCTAGCGTCCTAGTCCAACGCTCAAACTACTACACCACGCTAGCTCTCTTGACTTCAATGTTGTTAAATAATTTGAGAAAGCACCCCCCCCGCCACAGCATTAGGATTTTTCCCCCTCTCTAGAACAAGGTGCATCAAAGCACAAGTACAAGAACGCTTGACCGGGCATGAAGCCATCCATCACTGTGTTAGCAGAACAACAAGAGAAAACAAAACCAGACAGGTAAACCCTTTCTGTCCACCCTTGCCCTGATGGGTGCAACAAACTCAGTAAATTAAGCAATTCAAAAATTCCTGTATTAAACAGTTCAATAATGCCTATATTACAGCATACACATTCATCTCCTGGCTATTTACCCAGGAATGCAGACAGGGCTATCTAAAGCTGCCTGTCCTGCTTTGAAATTAAGTCAATATATCCCAACATGCTGCAATTCCTGTACTATGGAGGAAGGTGAGGGCAGAACTATTTGGGACCCAGAAACTCTGCTCTCCTCAGTATGAAGTCGCCAACTAACTAACCCGAAAGTAAACTTGACATGTCCTTATGTCTTTATTACCAGCAGCTTGATCTGTAGAAATCTGCAGGACACACACAGTTTCCTTTCATAGGGTCGCCCACCAAGTGCTCAGCAGATGTTTGTTGTTGTGTGTCTTCAAGCTGTTTCTGTCTTATGGCAACCCTAAGGTGAACGCATGGCTGCTCTTAAACACATAGCAGCAGAGAGGCAAGATGAAGAGTTAGCAAGGGTAACCCCACTCATTCATGCCCATCTTATAGCATCTGGACTGTAGGACCTAGGTCTGGAAGGCGCCAGGCCCCTGTTTTTCTCCACTTCTGTTCTATTGCACCTCATACCTGATCCAGAGAAAGAGAAGGGCAGGATTTGGGGGAGGGATTCTGATTCCCAGCACACATCCAGGAGAGAAGATAGCTCTTCCCAGATACTGGGACAGAGGATCCTTTTTACTGCACACCTCCTTTTTCATCCAAGGCAACTTCTCCCTCCCTCACCCTTCCCTCTAGCTGAGCCAAGTCCAGTAGTGGCTGCCCCAGGCTTCCTCCCACAGGCTTGACAAAAGGAAGGAAGGTCCTTGGAAATTTTGTGTTCCCTGAAACTTCTGAAGATATTGAGGGAAGAGCAGGTGGGGAAGAGCCTGTCTTGAGACTATCAAGAGGAAGGGAGGCACCCTGGAAGCAGAATGTGCCAGATTTCATACTTGGAATAGAATGGTGAAGTCCATCCCTTCCTTCTCCCACTCCAAATTGTTTCTCCCTTGCAGATTCTCAGTCATGTTCATCCTACTTGCAGCTGAGTGGATATAACCATGGGCAGGACTCAGAGAGTGCAATGGCCCATGAATGTAGTCTGCATGGAAAAGTCCCCAGGTTCAACCCCTGGCCAGTGGCTACTCCAGGCAGGATTGGGAAAGATCCTGTGTCTGAAACCCTGGAGAGCTGTGACCAGTCGGTGTAGACTGTGGTTGGGCAGTATTCAAAGAAGCAACCATCTCCTGCAGCATAAAGAGGAAGGGAGGGGGAGAAAAAAGGGGAATGTGGTAGCACCTTTAAGACCAAGTGGTTTTTATCTTAGCATGAGCTTTCACAGACAACAGTTCACCAGCATCACTTTAGCCTGCACAACATGACAATGGTCACTGCACCAACCCACAAGAATATGTTTCCAAGTGCTACAAAAATAAGAACTCCTTCAGAAGGCCAGAACATGGAATCATAAAATCATAGAATCATAGAAATGTAGAGTTGGAAGAGACCGCAGGGGCCATCCAGTCCAACCCCCTGCCATGCAGGAACACCCTCAAAGCACTCCCGACAGATGGCCATCTAGCCTCTGCTTAAAAACCTCCAAGGAAGGAGACTCCACTACACTCTGAGGCAGCATATTCCACTGCCGGACAGCCCTGACTGTCAGGAAGTTCTTCCTGAGGTTCAGGTGGAATCTCCTTTCCTGCAGCTTGAATCCATTGCTCCTTGTCCTGGTCTCTGGAGCAGCAGAAAACAAGCCCTCTCCTCCCTCTACATGACATCCCTTCAAATATTTAAACATGGCTATCATGTCCCCTCTTAACCTTCTCTTCTGCAGACTAAACATACCCAGCTCTCTAAGTCTATCCTCATAGGGCATGGCTTCCAGGCCTCTCACTATTTTGGCCGCCCTCCTCTGGACTTGCTCCAGCTTGACCATATCCTTCTTGAATTGGGGTGCCCAGAACTGGACACAGTATTCAGGATGAGGTCTAACCAAAGCAGAGTAGAGTGGTACCAGTACCTCCCTTGATCTAGACATCATACTCCTGTTGATGCAGCTGAGAATTGCATTGGTTTCTTGGCTGCCGCATCACACTGCTGACTCACGTTCAGCTTGTGGTCTATGAAGACTCCTAGATCCCTTTCACACGTACTGCTATCCAGCCACATCTCCCCCATCCTATACTTCTGTATTCCATTTTTTCTACCTAAGTGTAGGACCTTACACTTCTCTCTGTTGAATTTCATCTTGTTAGCCTTGGCCCAGCTCTCCAATCTATCCAGGTCCTTTTGAATTTTGATCCTGTCCTCTGGCGTATTAGCAACCCCTCCTAATTTGGTGTCATCTGCAAATTTGATCAGCATGCCCTCCACTCCTTCATCCAAGTCGTTGATGAAGATATTGAACAGCACTGGGCCCAGGACAGAACCCTGTGGCACCCCGCTAGTCACTTCTCTCCAGGATGAGAAGCAGCCATTCGTGATCACTCTTTGGGTTCGGTCGGTCAACCAATTACAAATCCAACTAACAACAGTCCTGTCCATGGAACTGAATTACTACATAGAATGCTTTGGTTGTCATGCCCAGACAGACACAATCAACAAGAAACACAATTTACCACACAATCTCAACCATACGGAACAAGATACCATCCACAATCTCAGAAGAAATCCCAGCATTATTATACAACAGGCTGACTAAGAGGAAAGCTGAGAGACAACTGCCCAATACTCTATTTTACAAAATCCCACTGATGAATGTCTGAAGGAATTATACAAATTACTCAGAGAACTCTCCACCAATGTACAGAATTGAACTCAAATGGATATACCTGAAGAGCCCAAACCATACATCTTCTATTTACCACCCAAAATATCTGAATGAGGCAATCCAAGAAGACCTATTGTCTCAAGCACAAGAACCCTCATTGTTGAGATATCTGGATTTATAGACTCAGTTCTCAAGCCATACACCATCAACACTCCCAAGCTACGTGAAGGAAACAACTGATTTCCTGAGGAAAATACAGTCCATCCACAATCTTCCAGAGAACACCATCCTAACCGCTACGAATGTGGAATCCCTGTATGCCAACATCCAACATCCATCAAGAATGCCATCTTGAATGAGACTATAGCAAGCCTAGCCACCAAATTCTGCCACTTTGAACTTATTCATAACTACTTCATTTTTGGGAATAATATGAACCTGAAATCTGTAGCACTGCCCTGAGCATCCACATGGCACTACACTATGCAAACATCTTCATGGCTGACCTGGAACAATACTTCCTCAGCACATGCACCCAAAAAGCCCCTCCTCTACCTACAATTTCTTCATGACATCTTTGTGATTTGCCCACATGGAAATCAATCACTTGAAAAGTTCCACTAGGATTTCAACAACTTCCACCCTACTCTCAGGCTGAACCTAGAACATTCCACACAGCAAATTAACTTTCTTGACATGACTGTACATTTGCACAAGAGACTTCTGAGAACCACGCTCTATCAAAAATCCACTGACCACTATACATACTTACATACCTCCAGTTTCCACCCAGAACAGGCTATCAAATTTATTGTTTACAGTCAAGCCCTCCAATACAACCATATCTACTCAGACCATAAAAAAGAGACTCAAAACTCTTGGATTTACAACAGGCATTTCTCAAACTACAACACCCACCTAAGGAGGTAAAGAAATAAATCAACAAGGCAAGATTAATACCCAAAAACTACTACAAGACAGACCAAAAACACAAAATGGCAGAACACTCCTAGTTGTCACATTCTCTAGCTGAGACCACTCAAACACATCATCAGTAAGCTCAAACCAGTTCTGGAGAATAATGCAGCCTTCTCACAAGCACTGGGAGGCAGGCAGCCTCCAAATATTAAACAATTACTTACTTGCAACAGAAATCATAATATAGAGACAAGACTCTACCAAAAACCCAAATGTCAACTATGTCCCCACATTTACTCTAGACGCAACATTACAAGGGCCAATGACATTGACTGCAACATCAGGGGTGCATTTACTTGTTCTTTCTAAATGTGATATATGTCATCCTATGCCAGCAATGTCCCTCTACATTCTACATTGGACAAACAGGATGGTTACTATGCAAGAAGATAAATGGGTACAAATCTAACATAAGAAATGGCAAGACCTAAAACCAGTTGCAGAGCATTTCAAACTTCCTGGACATACAGTAAGGGATTTACAGGTCACAGCCCTTGAACAAGAAAATTAAAAAAGACACACTAATATGCATGTACACTGTAGAAATTCCTCACTGAACCACCCTCAACAGCAAGATTTTCCTAGATTTTGTTTGTTTTTAAAAGAATGATACGTATACAGCACACCAGAGGACAAAACTGTGTGCATACATGTTATATAAAGTTCCGCATTCAATGACCCCAACAGCAAGATTTTCCTTTCCTCCCCTTCTGTTGTAAGATACCAAAATACCATCCTTCTCATCTGCAACAACCCAGCATTAACTTTGAAATGCATTTACTTCAGACCTAGCAATGAAACAGGAGGATGCGAGAAGTCTTCTCAAAAAAGCAATGTGGTAAATGCAAGCAATGTGGTCAGATGCTCCCATTGCACCTGACCACATTGCTTGCATATGCCCATTTTAAAGATATTGATATCTTGGAAATTATGAACATAGCATATGTTCCTAGTTTGTAGGGAAGTGGATATGTCGTCTTCTTTTTTTAAAAATAATTTTTATTCCAAACATTTATCTATACATATTCCAGTGTTACATTATCTACACAATTAATTTCCATATATCAAGAATAAACAAGTTTCTGTATATAATTCTGTTATATGTCTTGAAACAGATATATCTTGATGAGAATCATTTCCAAACTCTTTTCCAAGGCCGTAGCAAACCTCAAAGAAATGATTGGTTTGTTTGGCATGGTTATACCACGAATATACGGAGCCTTTAGCACAAACTGAACATACCTCATTATTTTCCTCAGGGTTTGTTGCAGGTAATTTAAGTGCATAAGCAAGAAAGTTGGGAAGAATTCAGTTGTTAGGAATTTTTATTCAGACTAGCCTGATCCTCCCCTCATGAATCAACAAGAAAATCAGGACATAATTATCCACCCACTTTTGTATTTCCAAATGTTACAATACAGTGCTCAGCTTAAAGAGTATGTTTTTAAAAAGTTTTTAGAAGGCACATTATACTACAAGCTATATACAGCATCTCCTACTAGGAAATACAGGAACCCATGAATGACTTCATATATATCCAGAGCAAAAAGAACAAGCTGCCTGAGGGACCTCATCCATCCTGATGAAGTAATGGTTTCTGCGGATTTCGTCCCCACCTTTGAGAAGGAAGTGGGGGAGAGAGAGGAATTCTGCTTTTGGATCCCCTGAGACAACTACAGCCTGTAACTCACAGAGGAACACCCACTAGAGGGCAGTGTTCACTGCACAGAATGTCCCATCTGGGTGACCGCTCTAGATTTCTCCACCTTCTATTGCTGATGGGATCAGGCCCTCCTGGAGACACGGCTGCTTCTCTGAATTCATCCTCCCCGTCCTGCTGTCACTGCCACCAAGTTTCAATTTTTATTGATTGATTGGTTTTTTTAACACCGACAATCTAATTGACAAACGAGTAATATACATTTAAAAGTAGATGGCAAAGAAGAAAAGGAAAAAGAGAAGGAAAAAAAAGACATACAACTAAAACACAGTAGGACTCTGACTCTCCCCATCCTAACTTTAATAAAAAGCAAAGAAAAAAAAGGAAAAAATATATTTTCTACCATTAACGATCCAACTACAGGCTTCACCACTTGTCTGGCAAGTTAGGGACCACAGCACTATCAGAAAATAGAAGTTGTTGAAAAGCAGAACCCATGTACTGTAATGTAGGGAGCATGAAGGAGTTACAGAAGCTCACTTGATAACAGCCACGTGTGCACAGCTTGCAAAGCTCCCAAGCAAGCCTCCACAGGCAAGAAGAACTGATGAAAGATCAGCATCCCTATCGAATTAATGGCACTCACTCTCAATTTGGAAGCATCAAAAGAGCAAATTGTCAGATAACGGGACATCAAAAGGCAGTGATGTAGACTTGAGTCAATTGGCTCAGACTCAAGTCAGACTTAGTCACTCCAGGGACTTGACTCAGACTTAACAATAAATGATGCACTGACTCGACTCAACTCAAGACTTGCATATTTTTAGTGATTGACTTGCTGCCTTTGGTTCAGTAACATAACACATTCATCCAGAAACCTTACGGCGCTGAACAACGGTTCCATCTCTTTTTGCCTGGTGGTCACATGACAATCCGTCTCAAGCCCAAAGTGTGGGTACATTTCTCAGAGGGGAACAGCAAACAGGTTAGGCAATGGGCCTGAGGCAGGCTTGAGGTCTGCTCAGCAACCTGATCCCGCTACATATTGGAGGCACCTTCTAAAATGTTTCCTAAGAGCAAAAGACAAGACTTGCTCCCCAGAGTGCAGGGTGTGTTTCTCAGAGGGTAACAGCAAATGTGTTAGGCAACAGGCTTGAGGAGGAAGGATCCTTCCTTCTAAAATTTTTGAAGCTTCAGTAATGGGGCATAAGGATCCTATTCCCCACTTCCAAAGCACCAGATGGCAAAATCGCAAATGTGGAGGGCTGACTCTGCTTAAATTATTAAAACTGACTTTATTTGACTCTGTCCAGAAATTCTGGAATGTAGGTTGGAGTATAAAGTTGGCTCTCAGATTTGAGACTTGACTTGAAAGTATCTTCAAGGACTTGAGACTTGACTTGAGACTTGGAGTAAAAGACTTAATTACATCACTGTAAAAAAGTGGGGGCTTTCTGTAAATAATTCTTATAATGGTTGTTGTTGTATTCCTTCAAGTCGCTTCCAACTTACAACAACCCTAAGATGAACCCATCACAGGGTTTTCTGGGGGCAGAGGAAGTGTGATGCACCCAAGGTCAACAGTGGGTTTCCATGGTTGAGTGGGGAATTGAACCCCGGTCTCTCAGTCATAGTCCCACAGTTAAACTGCTGTACCACACTGGCTCTCTTACTGATTAGTAACAGGCATAACTTTAACCACAGATTATTATATTATTAGATATTTTGTTGCTCAAAAAGTCTATAAATGATTTCTAATCTTTCAGAAAATCTTCACTTGGCTTATCCTTTAGAATCCAGATTAATTTGGCAATTTGGGTTAACTCAGCTATCTTAGCAACCCATTTGTCTATCCTCAGTGTTTCAATCCATTTCCAAATTTGAGCAAATGGTATTCTTGCTGTTGTTGTTATGAACCGAAGAAAGGATCCATATTTACTGTCCAATTCTTTATCCGCAATGCCCAACACAAACATTACAAAATCCACCTTTAAAAATTTTGGGATTAACATATAAATTTTAGACCAATAATTTTTTCACCTTCTTACAAGTCACTACATATGAAAAAAAGGAACCCTCCTTATCTTGACATCCCCAACATTAGTTTGAAACATTTCGGGGCAGTTTTTACAACTTATTTGGGGTTAGAGACCATCTGCAAATCATCTTATAAGAATGTTTTTTTAAATGTACTTTCTACACAAAGTAAATTTTACATCTTTGGACCACATTTTCCCCATATATCCATATGAATATAATGCCCAAAATTTTGGGACCCCCTTATTATATACTCTTTTACAGTTCCGTCTTCTGTCCCTAATTTCAAAAGCAATTTATACTCTTTTAAAACCACAGTCGTCATTTTTACACAACTCTAACCCACTTCCACCAAGTTTTAGAGCAGATCACATTAAATAGCAAACGATATTCTGCACGTGGTTCAAGATACTTTCTTCTTTCTATCAGTTCCATGCCTGAACTGTGTCACTGATGAAAAATCTGAGCTAAATCCTTCAACAAATGAAAGCTGGAGCACTGGCTACTCTTCTCATAGGGGCCCAGTTTCCCTTCTGTTGTGCTGCTTTTACAGGTGAGTCAAGAGAGCTGACCTAGGTCAAGTTAGTATGTCCTCCTAGTTTTGTTTTAGACAGGAAGACAAACAGCTTCACCCATCTCCATTCCACTGAGAACTAAGGAAGGTATTTGCTTCCACAACAGAATACAAACCACCTCTGAGCTTTGTGGCTTGGTATACAATCAGCTTGGTTAAGCCAAAAAAAGGAACAATTCTCCCAGAACAGCAATTAAAATGACTCTTTTAACTCTCCCGCTTCTTCAAACAATCTGGCTGCCCACCCTTCTCTGCAACAGTCGAGGTGGCATTAACTGAGCTTTGATGGTAGAGTGGGGGGCGGACAAACAGACTTTTAGTGTGTACGTGTGTCCCCAATGCTATCAAAGTCCAACGATGCAGCAGCAGCAGCAGCAGCAGCAGTAAATTTTAGCTTTAAAATGAGGTGAGTGGTAAGCCCACATTTTGTTTTAGAAAAGAATCATGATCTCAGAATCCCTGGTATGTGAGGTCCTCCTCTAAAACAAGGCAAATCCTTTCTGTACACCTTGTTTTATGCTTCAAGAGGCAGGATTTGAGATGAGAGTGTGGCTTTTCACACTTTGGCTGGCAACCTAATGTAGACTGTGGTGAGTTTCTGAGGCAGGATTGGCTTCTGTATCAGTCGAAATTGCCCACCCCGGAAAGGTAAATCTACAGCACTCCTAGGGAGTAACTGGAGAGTGTGAACAGCATAGGCACATGTCCCTGTCATATTTGTGCAGCTATCCTGGGTACAAAATATTTTAAGCTCACTTGTCTACATTTGCACATGAAAGCTTGAATTTTTTACACTGTGCAGAAGCCGTTTTCTGCAGGGATAAAACATTTCCTACATGGCTAGTTCAAAACCTGCTCAGTCATGTAAACTCACAAACACCATAACCTACCTCTTTCTTGAAGTCTCTCTCCCTCACACACACACACATACAGAATACTATAGACCAGGACACGACATCATTACCATCATCCCATCTCTCCCATTTCTCTTGTCTCTGCATTTTAATGCACTATACAAAGTCTTAAGGTGATGGCTCTATTAATATAAGAATCTTTAATGCAGGCACACTGTAATTACATTAGTAAGTATCCCTTAGTCATTTTAGCCTCACAAGAATTCCTCTGAAGTAGGTCAGATTGAGAAAACACAGGTTTTAAAAGAGCTCCAAAATCAGGCACAGAGAAACTACAATTGCTCCAAAATGTCCGCGCACCAAGTTCATTATATTGGTGCCCATCATAAGATACAGTTGTGATCTTCAGGATACCTGTGATCTTCAAATGCCCTTTGGACTGATTACAAATCACAAATATGATTCTGCAACCTTCGTATACAGTATTTAGAGGGTACCTCGCAAGTACCAATTTGCTCCAGTGCATCATTTAGGCTGTGAGTCTTATGACAACAAGCAGAGTTTCCAAATGCTTGGTCTCGTCGGGGGCCGCCTTTTAATAGAAGCACAGCAGGATAAGACACTGCGTATCTGCTTCATCATATTTTATTGCAGCACTGAGATGAGAAATCCAACTTTTCTCTACAGTTGAGCTGTTAAAAGCACAGGAGTTCTCCTTGGGGTAGCAGCTGGCAACCCTCACTGTGAAAGTCACTTCAGTAGTGAATCAGTTGGCATAGCTTCAGTGCCCTAGTGAGACTTCTCAACCAAGTTACAGGTTTTGGCATGTTAAAGCCAAAAGAAACCATATGGTCTCTGCCCTGCTGTGCACTACAGGCTGCGAGGTTATTTCAAAAATGAGCCAAGCCCTCAGGGTGGCCCCTTTTTAAGGAGTGGGACAGCACCAACTCTGAAAAACAACATCACTGTAGAGATTCCTAACTGCCTAACTCTTAAAAAAACACGCACTGAACAAGTGGCCACATGATTATTATAAAGGTTTCCCTAACCTTGCACTCTCCAGATGCATTGAAGTACAACTGGCTGGCTGGGGACAATGGAAGCTGCAGCTCAAAGTAGCCCAAGGGTGCCATGTTGAAAAGGGGTATTGCATTTCTATAGTGCTGAAAATCCACTTCACACTTTACGCTGAAGAAAAAGCCAAGTCTCTGCCCAGTCGAAATAAGGATAAGGAGAAAGACAGAAGTGGGAAAATATGGAACAGAATGGAACACAAGAATAAGCAATATTCTACATAGTAAATATTATAGTTAATTCTGTGAGTACCAAAACAGCATCATCCATGTATAAGAGGGAGTGATTACCTGGCTTGGGGAAATCTAAAGTTCTGTAAAGGTACAAAAACTGCTGGGGGACCGGTGGAGAAAGCTGAACCACCTAAAAAACCAGCTGAATCAGAGTTCAGGAGATTTCGTGGGCATGCAATATTGGCTCAGAATATGGGAGGGGGACTCAGGAAACAGACAGTAGAGAGGCTAGTGGGATGGAGTATTCTTGGAGAGGGCATGGCTAGCTGGTTAGAATCTGGAAGAGTCACAAAGTAAAAGATAGGAAACCGTGACAACACTGATACATGTTAAACACTAAGAGAGGTTGGAATTTTGTGGTGATATGTTAGGAAAGGAAACTTAGATATAGTTAAAGAACTATTCTTGGTTTACAAGCCAAGTAGTTAAATTATGCAAAAGTTCTAAGTTAATTCTTCCATTGAGGGCTGATTATAAATTCCAAATATGTTGTATAAAAAATAGTGTATAATGGTATAATTTACAAGGTATGATAACATATAGTGATATAAGGTGAATTGGGTTATTCCAATATAACACATTACAATACCACATATTTATGTTTTTACATATTCCAACTTTATTTAGCAATTCCTATGTTATTATTTCCTCTCATACTATTTAGGAAGGTGTAAAAAGAATGCTAAAAAAAAAAAATTCAGCGGCTGGGTTCTTCTCAGTGGGTGGGGTCTCTTTAGGTTGTTTATGTGGTTTACTTATCCTTTGTATTGTCCAAACCACTTGATTATCTATTTATAAGGAACAATAACCTTGTTTATTGGAACAGCAGATACAGAACAGGGCAACGGGTTAAAAGAATATCCTTGAAAAAGTCACGAAGGACATACTCAACTGGTCATTTCTAGTTAATGTTTGTTATTGCACACTTTGTGTTTTGTTTCTAGTTGTTGTTATGTGTATTGGACATATTGCTGTAGATTTCATGTAATTGTAGTTCATAATGTTTCTTTTTTTTACTGTATAGCTGGTATGAATATAAAACAATCTTTATTTCTTGGAAAATTAATAAATATATGGGGAGGGGTAGGAATCTGGAAGAGTCACATGCCATAGCATAACACCTTTTTTGGTCCCATTCATATAACTGATAAACTGGAGTGGTTTTATAAACACAGAAGGGCGTGGGAGCTGCATGTGGGTTCAAAGGCTGTCCCTGTAGCTCTCAACCCCTTTAGGCAGCTCAGACAAAACTTTTTCTGCCCCCTAAGAAGCTAGTTTGCTCTCTTGAAAGCCTGTGGAAACATTAAGCACCTTTTAATTAAGCTGCCCCCCCCCCCCGTGTGTTTGTGTGCGTACATGCATATGCCTTCAAGCTATTTTCAATGTATGGTGAACCTATCAAGAGGTTTACTTGGCAAGATCAGTTGGAGGAGGTTGTCTTTGCCTCCATCTGAGGCTACGAGTGTGTGACTTGTCCAAGATCACCCAGTTTTGGCAACTTCCATTTTTTCTTTTATTCTTTAAATGTTTCGGCAGACCATTTGGAAGGGTCCCAGGGCAGAAACTGCCCCCTAGCTCCACCACAATTGCCAGCTCTGATGTAGTAGACAGTCCTTTCTGAAAGGTTTCCATTTTGCTTTGTTAAGAATTAAAACAACTACAAACAGCTGGTACTGGTTGATGGAAACGTGCCAACTCATAATTGTAGACTTTTCTTTTGATTGCCTCTTTTTCTCTTGGATTCTGAAAGCTACTGATATATTGTCCTAGGCACCTTTCATACTAAACCATTATAGCACTGTGATCCAGTCTATCTTTCATTGCAATATCCTATGGAATCCTGGGATCTGTAGTTTAGGGAAGGGCATTTAGAATTCTCAGCCAGAGAGTTCCTCTAGGGCCTCTGACCAATCCTAGGATTCCATAGGATGCAGCCATGGCACTTAAAGTGGAATCTTAGTGGTATAATTGTGTAATGTGAACCTTTTGGGTAGGGACAAGAAGTAGAATTCTTTTTGGACTACAATTCTCATAATCTCCAACCTGGTGATTCTGGAAGTTGTAGTCCAAAATCAGTGCCTTTTTCCAATATTTGGCTCCACTTTCCTTTTTCTAGAAGAGTTGGCGGAAAGAGCAGCGTGTGGACTTACGAGCTTGAAGTTGGCAGATACCCATCTGCCGAGGTATGCCTCTTCATTTGATAGGTATGTCTGAGCAAGAGGATGGTAACCTTTCTGTGCAGAGCTGATTTTTGTGGACTTACGGAAAGGGCCGTTATAAAATCCAAATCTGCTTTTAATATAGATGGTTAAATGTCGTGCTGTTGGAATGCTTGTTATATAATCAGAATATTCACATCATGGAATTCACAGCTATTTTTGCTCTTGCAAGCGGTCAAATTTAGAGCAAACACTGGATAATTAATGTTACTTGAGCATAAACATATAGTTTATCTCAAATTTCCCATAACCTTTTTTTTTATATCATTTAGGATTAGGGGACTGAAATACAGCTCATTGTATATTATTGCTGCATATGGTATCCTTATGTTTTTTAAAATCATTTAATCTTCATGTTTATATATATCTATTAGTGTTTGTTGTTGTTACAGTCATTCCACATGTTAGTTCTAGCAAGCTTTTTTCAAGCTAAAACACTATCATTACTTCATTCACTTACAAATTACCGCGTATCCAGAAATAATTTTGCAGTAATACACAGATTATATGGGACACACATATTAGACTAGAATTTTATTTGGAATTTTCTCTCTCAAGACAGTTTTCCTCATGACAAATTGTCTGATGGAGTTTATGGTCAATGGTTCCTGTGAATGAAATTGCCCATGCCTACCAATGTACACCTTCATTTGAAATGTTTATTGTATACAGGTATCTCTTTTCCCCCTAATGTAGCCAAAATGGCACCACCCATAAGCATATGGGAACTTATCAGCATACTTGGGTTTTTAAAGCCCGAGGTTGACAGAATCAGAGCAAACAAAATCTTTAGGGACTCCCACCACCACCATCGCCTTCCACAGCTCAGAAATAGCCAGGTGTGATATGCAACTTCTGAAATGCATCTCTGATCTCAGGGAGACGGCCCTACCAGCCTGGCAGAGTTGAATCCTTCAAAATGGCAGTGAGCACCATCCACACATGGGGGAGGAAACAGAAAATCCAAAAGTTTGGAGTAGTACAATTTTCAAAAATCCCGAATAAGTAAAACTATATAAATAAGCATGGTGTAGGGCAGCTGAATATTGGACTAGGACTGTATGACTCCAGGGTTCAAATGTCTGCTTCCAACTTACAACAACTCTAAGGTGAACCCATCGGGGAAAAAAGAAACCCCTCTGAAAAAATCTTGCCAAGAAAACTCAGTGACAGGTTCACCTTAGGGTCTCTGTAAGTCAGAAACAACTTGAAGGCACTCAGCAACAACAAATTATATAAGCCACCAGCCCTAAAGCCTTTGCAAACAGCCCAGTGAGGGTGCAGAATGTGGACTGAAGGGAGAGGGGAGAACAGGGCTGGTGGAGAGAATGGAATTCTGAATAGTTAGTATTCCAACCTGTGCCATTTTGTTGCTGGTCCCACTTGTCAAGTTTCATATCTGTTTGTCCTTATGCCCAGATTCTCCGGTGCGTCAACAGAAGAAGAGTATATACATGGCTGCATGCAAAAAGCTATGCATTTAGGCTTCAGATGATTGATGTGAAGTTGGGCATGTGTAGGCGTGTTCCCCAGAAGGTGTGTAGAAGTGGGGGCCAAGTTCAAAAGAATTGAGAAACACTGCAAGATGTTATGAGCCAGAATAAGGCCACTTCTCTGAAGTGAATGATACTGTAGTACTTTATCTGTGACTTCAAAGCTGCCTCTAATTCATCAGAAATTTACTGGTAAACTATTCACATCTAGATATAGATGGGTTCTTGTTCTTGTTTTCTTTTTCTGCATAAAGAAGTTTATTTACTTACTGATTAGCTGACTCCGTTTATTAGTCACAAATGATTAAAGCAATGTACAATCACAATAAAATTACCAAATTACAAAACAATGACATACTACAATCATAACAAAGCTAATCCAATACACAGCATTAGTTTAAAAAAAAGAAAACCCTCCCTCTCACCCCAGTCTCAAGGCAACAGCAGTAGCACTTAGACCTGATAGTCTTCTCAAAATATCTTAAGCTACTGGACGACCTGGTGACTTTTTGGCTTTCCTTCTAGAACAGCTTTCCCTAACCTAGCACCACCCAGATTATTTCAGGAATCCTGAAATGTTCGGATAGCATCTGTTTGTAAAAAGCTGTTCTAAAAACAAGGAAAGCATAAGGACAGCACTTCAAAATTGTGATGCCAAGCAGAAAAGGCCCTACCTAATCTCTCATAGATGAGATTTGAAGCAAACTCTCCCCTGAAAATATTAACTGTTAAGTACCATCATGTAGGGAAATACACACACCAATATGTGCTGGTTCCAAAGGGTTTTTTTGAGTTCCCAGATTAGGAAAAAAAAAAAAGTAGGGTCTTCGTGGAAGAGCAACACATTGCACAAAGTTAGCAATATACAACTGTTTTGAAGCACGAATACATGAAGATATACATATGCATAGAGAAAACCTCACTATTTGGAACATCACGTAATAAAATCACACACCATTCTGATTAAATGCTCTAACAAAGAAAGCTTGTTATTTCAATTAGGCCAACAATCCCTTGAGCAATACATTACAACTCATTTCTTCTCACCACACTATACAATTGTGATTTTCTAAAAGAAAGCATGTTTCTAGCCCTCATGTTTTACAGCGATAAGCTTCAGACACATGAGCAAATCTACAGATGCAGAAATCCACAGAACAATGCTGAAGCAAAACAAAAACAAAAACCCCTGTATACGAGGATATGGAAGTAATGGACAGCTGAGCTGTGGCAAAGTCTCTCCTTTGAAGTAGAGTGTTCCGTTCTGAGCATCACAGTTCAGAAAAGATGCTGATCAAATGGAAAGGATTCAGAGAAGAGCTGCAACCACGACCAATGTCTAAAGACAAATCACACGAGGAAAGCCTGGAGGAAACTGGCATGTTTTGCTGAGAGGAAAGATTAAAGGGGACACTGTCGAGAAGTTCTTTTTTAAAAAAAAAATATTTGAAAGACCATCATGCAGAAGTGGAGGGGCTGCTCTCACAGGATCCACTAAGGACAGAACACAAAACAAGAGGCTTAAAAGTGTGGCCCAGAAGATGCCGAATGTTGTAAGCTATGGCCTTTTTTTTCCTACGGCTTTGGGCAAGTCACTCTTGGCCAGACTCAGTTCCCCATCTGTAAAATGAGAACAACAATGATCTTGTTGGAAGGGTGCATACAAAGATGGTTAAGTGTTCTGTAAATGAATTCACTGCGTACAGTTTGCATACAATGGCCAGCACCCCTCCCCTCCCAAATTCTATCCCTTTCCTGCACTCTGATCTGTCAAAGGCAGAGAATGCTATTCCGGGTGAAAGCAGGACTGGAAGAAAGACAAAGTAGATTGACGAGTTCAAAAGGAGGGAAAATTAGAAAGTGTAACTGGATGGTGAGCAGGAAAACTGCAGCAAAGTAGGTGAGTTTAAACTAGGAAAAATGGGAATGGACAAGGGTTGGACCCTCCACCAACCACTGCCTCTGTGGAAGCTCAGAATCTATAACTAGTGTGCTAGTGCAGTCTGTGTGCCAGTTCTTATTACATATACATACAGAGACAAACAGCTTTGCTTGTAAAACAAACATGGTTTGCTTGTAAAATTAACAAAAATGGCTTCTAGTTGTTAGGACAGCCTTTCATGAAATAATAAAATAAATTCAGCAATGAATAAACTTCCTAGGAAGGTAATGGGAAGCCCTTCTCTTGTAGAATGGAAATGGAAAATCTTTTTAGCTCTTGGAAGGTTGAGCAATAGCTTATTATTTCCATCATGCTCACACTGGTGAAGCTGACTAGGCCTGATGGGGAATGGGGTTCAACCACATGGGGGGGGCACAGATGCTCCACTTCTGGTGTACATATTTCCCTAACACTGTAGTAGTCACACTTTATATTAAATGTTGTACGTGTGTACTTGTGTACAGTCATCCCTCCACATTCACTAGGGTTAGGGGTACAGGACCCCTGTGAAAATGGAAAAACCATGAATAACTCTAGGCCTGCCCAAACCACATTTAACACACAAAAAACATATGATCACCATATTCAACCCACCATAGATTCCTTTGAGGCATCAGGGTTCCTTCACAAGGCAGACGTGGGTGGCTGGGGGAGCTTACTGCCACCTCCACTGCTGCGCCACACCATTTTTAATAGGGACTTACAAGCCTTCTTCCCAATTTCTCAGTCTCAGGAGGCTTGCAGTCCCTATTAAAAATGGCATAGGGCAGCAGCAGAGGTGATGGCAAATAATCAGTGAATAATCAAATCCGGAGAAGAGAAACCCGCAAATGTGGAGGGCTGACTCTACCTACAAAATCACTGGCGGGGGGCTAGGATTGCCATGCATTACCCCAGCTACTAGATATTCCCATTAACCCTCCAGTCAAAAGAGGAGCAAAAGGCATCTGTGTGGCTTCCCTTCACCCCTGGTGACATCATCTGCCCCTTCTTACACCTGCTGTGATGGGTAGACCCAGAGGGGAGCCTCATGAAGGCATACAACAGGGAATGAGGCTGCCTTTCCTCCAACATACAGTCTCAAAGGGCAACATTTGCTGCCTGCGGGCAAAATCAGCAACTCCTTGTGGTACACTTGTGGCTGTGTGGCAAGAAGACCTTATAGCCCAGAGCTAGTTTGCTTGGACTACAGTGCCCATGCCAGCTGGGAACTGCTGTCATTTTTGAAAATGGGTAACATGGCCAAGCTCAGCTAAAGCCAAGGCTATAGCAGCTAGTGGAGCAAGCTGGAGCTAGTGGCCCAATGTTACCTCTTCTTTGTAACCATTGTATGGTGCGCCTTCCCAGTGTACATAACAATTGTCAGCTTGCAGGGAGAGAGTCAGCAGCCTAGCCAGAAATTGTAAGATTCTCTAGATATATAAGATGTGGCAACAAAACCTGGTTCTTCTCCCAGCCCTTTACAAATGGCATGCCTGAAAAGGTTGTTGCTCTTGTTATTTTTAATTGCTTATGTAAAATGAACCATCTATGACAAGAGTTTTGTTGATATGCTACCTTGCTTTTGAGAGATTTTTTAAAAATGTGTTTATACGACAAGCAGAACAAGGTTTAGAATGTCCTCGACTATTAATTCCCTCACTTTTAAAGTACATGAAGCTTTGTAAGTGAGCAGCAAACTATAACATTGTTACTTAGCAACCTGAGCTAGCTTTTTTGGAGTTGCTGGTGGATAAATAGGGTGGCATTCATGTGTATCTCCTGCACATGTGTGTATAAAACAAAGCATGTGTGTAGGTCATGAGAGAGGCTTCTAAGAATCTTATCTTGTTGGGAGATATGGCTTGTGCAAGTGCATGAACGTACGCGCACGCACACACACACACAGATCAGTTTTATTGCATAAACTGCATCCAACAAGTGAGAGCTGTGCGGAAGATGTCCATGATGGATTGCATCCATTATGCTAGAACATAAAAGTATGCATTTTCAAGACAGACAAATGACTGAAGTGTGGCATTTATAGTCTATTATGAAGACAATGTCTGTGGGTGTGAAACTGAATACAGTGCAAATGGCATGACCACATCACGACTCATGCAAATGAAAGCCACAAAATTGGTAGCCTACAGAGCATATTTACTAGCCTGCCTTGCCAAACATGTCTATGTTAGTCCTTTATGATGGTTTATGAGAAAGATGGGGAGACCGCTTTTCTTTCAAGTATCAAATTCTTTCCTGCCTGGTCACTTGGGGCCCTGTCACACTGCATAGTTATACTGCTATGATTCTACCTAAATTTCCATAGTAGCATCCTATGGAATCCTGGGGTTTGTGTTTTGGGGAGGTCTTATGGAAATTCTTAATGGACCTCTCTCAACTGCAAATCCCAAGATCTCACAGGACGCAGCCATGCCAATTAATGAAGTAGAATCATAGCACCATAACTGTGTAGTGTGAACGGCCCCGGGAGATCACTCTTCTTTGCCATAGGGACCAGATGCAGGACTTCTGATAAAGCTACTATTACAAATGTTTCACAAACAGTCTAGGTGATCATTTTACCATATATTTTGTCAAACATCTCTGTGTGTGGCAATATCCTTATTATTTGGTAGGATTTTAATGAGGAGAGGGGTGGCTCACTCTGGAGTAACATACTGTTTGAATGAGATTATTACATTGGCTTAAAAAAACCCCTATGTAAATATGAGTTGATGGCTCATTCTTATGTGACTTGTTTTTCCCTGTTAACTTTTTACAAGGAAGCATCTCCAAATTGTGACGTTTCCCTGCAACTCCTCTTTGGTGCTTCTTTCTTATAAATGTGCTTCTTCATGCTGAAAGCAACTTAGAGCTACGCTAAATTTAATAACCGAAAACTAATATTTCACATGGCTGAATACAGATTTCATCACAAGAGGCACATTCAGAAGAACCAGCAATTATGGAACAATTAGTGGAATTCCAGAACAGCAGTTTTTCTGCACAATTTGTTATTGAAAATTGCTTGAGAAGTTTACTATGGTCCACTTTGTGTTACACAGTTTCAAAATGTTTGTGCTGGGATACACACACATCCTCCCCCTAGGCCAGTTTCACAGACTCATACAGTTGGAAGAGACCACAAGGGCCGTCTAGTCCAACCCCCTGCCATGCAGGAATACACAGGCCAGACCCTCTTGAAACTGCAAACCCCAGGATTCCATAGGATGTTGCAAGTGGAATAATAGCACTATTACAGTCTAGTGTGGAAATGGCCACAGTCAAAGCGCTCCCAGCAGATGACCATGTACCTCTATTTAAAATCCTCCAAAGAAGGAGGCAGCGTATTCCACTGTCAAACTTCTCTTACCATGATTACCATCCTAATGTTTAGGTGGAACATCTTTTCATGTAGTTTGAAGTCACTGGAGCAACAGAAAACAAGCTTGCTCCATCTTCCATATGACATCTTAAACATGGCTATCATGTCCCCTCTTCTCCAGGCTAAATAGACCCCACTCCTTCAGCCACTTCTCATTGGCAGGATTTCCAGGCCTTTTATCATTTTGGTCACCCTCCTCTGAACATGTTTCTTCTTGAATTGTGATGCCCAAAACTAGACACAGTATTCCAGGTGAGGTCTGACCAAAGCAGAACAGAGCGGTACTATTGCTTCCCTTGACTTAGACACTATATATCTATTGAAGCAACCTAGAATCGCATTGGCTTCTGTTACTCCAAGGGAGAAACCCTATCCCGTGGTCTACAATTTTGGTATTAAAATATGATTCAATGTGCCAGAGTGGTCCCCCGAAGTGGCACGTAGGCAGGCCCAGTCGAGAGACCAAAAACCAGGTCAGGCCAGTAAAATCCCCAGTCACGTACCCCCAGGAAACCTCAAGATGTGTAAACCCACAATAAACAAAGGGTCCTCAGCCCCTGAGAAGCCGACTTGAGGGTATTAGTGTGTCTGCCCCAAGTTGAGCAAATATTCCATCAGGCAAGGACCATTTACATGAAGTTACACCACAAACTAACACAGCAAAGATCCTGAGACTTTGGCAACACCTTGCAATCCCATCACACAAAGGAAATTGCCATGGTGGAGCTTCATTATCTCTCCAACACCCATTGTTCTCCCTGGGAAAGGATTTGTCCTCCAAGTACTTTTTCTCCTAAAAATAGTCCTAGCCTTTGAGTGGTTCTTTGGTTCACTCCCAGTCATCCCAGTAGACCGTTTCTGCGTCTGTTGAGGGATCCTCTCAGCTCCCTCCGCGCTGAGCCCCATTCCTCTGCTGCCTTCCTGGACCTAGGACTTCAGTAAAAGGTGTAGTATTACCCCAACTACACCCCTTCAATATCCCCTTGTCCAATTTCCTCTGTTTTGCTTCTTAATAGTTCTTGGGTGCGTGTGTGAGTGATTGCGTTGATGCATGAGATTTTCATTCAATAAAATCATTTATTGGACATTTTTGTTTGGTTTTTGGTTTGGCCTGACCCCGTAAAAACTGGGTGAAAGACCCCGCTAGGTTACCCTGCCTCTCGCATGGCTATTGCTTGTGCTCTAGCTAGTTTCCATTCCCCATCACGTGGAGTACATTGAGGTGTCCCCCGAGGGACCCCAAAAAACAGGGCAACACTTTTTTAGCTACTGCATCACACTGTTGACTCTTTTTTCTTCCTCTTTGTTTCTTTTTTTTTCCACACAAAAGCTTTCACCTCATTAAAGACCTATAAGCATTTGTGTAATTTGCCTGGGGCCATTTTCTCATTCCTCTTCCATTATTGCAGACTTTTTTCATTGCTATTTTAGACTTCATTTATTTTCCAATTGTGAATCTCTAATGTTACACCAAAAAACCCATTTACACAGGTGAGATTGTTCTTGTTACATCCACACATGGACATCACATTTGCATCAACTCCTGTTACACATCCACACATGGACACCACATTTGCACCAACCATAAGCCACAGTTTGCCTATGATTCGAATGAAATAGTCATGCTTTAAACCAGGGGTGCACAACCTTTTCAGACCCAAAAACTGTATTCAGTACATCTAGAGACCACAAATACTTGAGAAGTATACTTTTAGTTTTTATTTTGGGAAGCTGGAGGGTTTTTTTCCTGTTTTTTTCCCAATTGTCTTTGTGTTGTTGTTGGTGTTGTTGTTGTTGTTGTTATATCCTACCTTTCTCCTTGGATGTAACTCAAGCCTGTTAATGTACAATTTTCACACAAACATACAAACTGGGAAACGTTACTTTTTAAAGAATATAACTCTCAGAATCCCCCAACCAGCAAAGCCAGTGGCCATGCTAGCTGGAGAATTCTGAAAGCTGTAGAACAAAAAGTAACTATCCCAAGCTCTGCACACACATACACTTGTTCCATTCAGGTACACAACTCAGCATATGCATACATGTATATCTATCTACCCACACAGATGTTTTAGATGCTGTTAATTTGTCACTAATACCAGTGGGCAAATGGCAACCATGGAAGACTGTTCGCTCGAAGCCACCATAGACCACCTGGTGAAAAAGGGATGACGCCATGCCGCCGTTGGGAGGTACAGTGTGAGGCCTGCAGGTTGTGGGCGTCTCATTTAAAGTAAGCAGAGTCTGGATACAGCAAGACAATCTTGTTGGCTTGTGAACTGCTTTGGGTCCCATATGGGAGAAAGGCAGGATAATAAGTAAGTAAGGAAATAAATAAATAAATAAAATAATTTGCAGCTGTGCTAGAAAAGAGGAAGGTATGGAGTGCCAAGCAGAGGATTGCTTGATGTAATGCTGGGTTGAGTAATCAGTTGCTGGTGGGCTGGAGGGGCAGTTTTTAGGCTCAACAAATGCTTGAGAAGGTGTACTTTTTTTCTGGTTTTGGGAGATTTGGTGGGGGGTTTTTCTGTTTTCTTTTCTATCATTACAGTTATTATTATCACCATCATTGTTATCATTATTATCAGGAACAAGGTATAGACCAGCACCCCACAGCTGTTTTTCTTCTCCAAAATAAAAGCAGTGAGGTTATCATTATTATCATTACTATTATACTCCACCTTTCTCTCCAGATGGGATCCAAGATAGCTAATCAAAGGCTGTTAATTTATATACAGTATAAAAATTAGCTATATATAAATGAAACAGACTAAAAATCAATTGAAATTAATTAAAAGTTCACTATTTATTAAATAATACTACATTCATTAAATCCCCGCACAGATTCTTAACAAATAGCCCCCTCCATTTGTACTTTCAAAATTATAATTAAGTTGGTGATGGTATGTAAATCTGCATAAACTGACTTTAATAAGCTATTTGTTATTGCATTGAACCAAAAGGAACTAAATTGATCAAGATATTGACCATCCCATTTTCTATAGTTCACTTAGTTACTTTTCCTGTTGACTACAACACATTTAGTGGTCTGACACTAAATTCTGGTGTCAGTCATCATCTTTTTAAAAAAGGCAATTCTGGGACATGCTGGGAAGGCACAGGAAAAGGGCTTGGGATCACATACAACTCACAGCCTGCACTTTACCCGCAGCACTGCAACACTTACACCATAGTGTAGCATCATATCCAGAACAGTGCATAACTCCTTTAACTTGCCTCTATGACCTTCCCTCAAACTCCCGGATCTGGCTGTCAGACACAATGGGGTTTGGATGTTCCTTCTCTCTACTCTCAGCACAGACACAGGAAGCTTTCACTTGTTTTCAGTTGTAAGATAGTTTTTATCATTATGTCTAAGCCTGGCCAGTCTTCACAATGTTTAACTAAACAATCCAGGTTTACAAACCATGGTCTAATGTTGGTTTCTTTCTCTAAACTGTCATTAAGACCAACCACTGTGGGTTCAGTGCCTCCCCACAGTGCTTTCAATTTCCTCCTCACAGTCAACCTAGAATAATAGAGTGTAGGGAGACAAATTAATTAATTATTAAAATTATTATATAATTAAAAATTAAAATTATTATTAAAAGACAAATTAACCAGAGATTAATTCATGTGGAGACAAATAGAAACAAGCAGAAAACTAAATATAAATCAATGCAGGGCCCCAGAGGAACAGGCCAGATCAGGAACAAGGTATAGACCAGCACCCCACAGCTGTTTTTCTTCTCCAAAGTAAAAGCAGTGAGGTTAAACACATTTCATAAAACACCTGACTAAAATCTCATGTAAATTGGCTATTAGTGATCTTGCTGTGTGCCCTCCAAAAAAATAGAATCCCTATTTTCACAATTGCTTCTGTAAGCAAATATAAATTCTCTAAAGCTACAGGCTGCATAACAAGCCATTTCCAATTATGCTCCTGGGTAGTACAAAGGCTCAATTACAACAAGAAATGCTTTAATTGTTATGGTAACCAGTCAGTATGTATGCCTGTTCAGGAAATGCAGGAATTACCAAATTCAAAGCTTGACTGAAATAAAACCCTTTTTCCCCTAGGTGATTTAAATTAATCTGTTCTGCAGGGCACATTTTTACATTTTAGCATACCTAGGAGTGGTTAGTAGTGAGGAAGGAAAGGTTCACAGAAATCGAAGTTCCCAGAGAATGCCTCTGCTACCATTACCACCAATCAGCATGAAACTGTAGTCCAACATGTTTGAACACCATACTCTCCAATTTTTCTGAATGAAAACTGGGACACATGTGGCCAAGCCACATCAGTGTGGTTAAGGTGGGAAAAGTTGCTATTCAGGAAGAACACACAAGCAAGGAGATTTAGCAGCTGTATGCTTTTGCCTAAGCCGACTGGGAAGGGCATGCTTCTCCCCTCTGCTGAGGTAATGTAGTCCAAACTACTTTTGAACTTTCAACTCAAGTTTGCAGCAACTGGATTAATCTGAGGACAAAGCAGGGAAAGAGGGAGGAGGAGAGGGAAACTGGAATATTTTAAAAGTAGCTGAAAAAGTGGGAAAGCAGATGATTAATCACATATCTTCAAACATTACACAGATGAAAACCAGGTAATATGAGGCCAAGAAACATCAGTGTGTGCTCAAGATGGCAGACCGATAAGCAGCTTGCTTTTGGTTGGACCTACTGAAAAGGGCTAGATTCTGCTTCTTGCTCTCTCATGCTTCCTATTGAGTTGAGTGCAAACTACTTTTGCCCTTTGCATTGAGTTTGTAGCCACTGAAGTAAACTGAATATTAAGTGGAAAGAGAGAGGAGGCAAGAGAAACTGGGACATGTTAAAAGGCAGATGAAAAAGTGGGATGACAAGGATTACTTGGGACTGTCCTTGCCGTATTGAAATGGTTGGAGGATATGGGACACAACAAGAAGGCAAAAGGTTGGGGAGGGTTGCTCAATGAAAATCAACAGAATTTGAAATAATTTGAAAATATAAAGGTCTAGAAACATCCAGGATGTAGGGAAGAAACAAAGTCTGAGGATGTTGAAAAAATATGATTTTATTATTGAAAATACCCCAATGTGTTTCAACCAGGAGATATTTGTATGTCCTTCTCAGGCCATTTCTGGACTAGACTGTTATAATAGCGCTATTATTCCACTTTCAACATCCTATGGAATCCTGGGGTTTGCAGTTTAGGGAGGGGGCAGCTGGTGTAGGGGCGTGGGTGGAAGGGCGTGGGTGGGGCGATGGCATATGTGGGTGGGGCAGGCAGGGAGTAGCGATGCCCCCCAAAAAGTGCTGCCCAGGGCACACTGCCTGCCTTGCCCCGCCATTGCCCCTCCTCAGTGTCTGTAATGTCCCCTTTTCTTTTAACAGCCTCTGAGGAAGTCATTTAAAAAAATCATGTTTTCTCAACATTTTGACACTTTGGCCATTGCCACAACAGACGCCATTAGCGAACTGTACTGTTACAATCCCAGCATTGACACTTGTGGGATGGGAGCAGGTTAGGAACGCTGTTTCCGCACCCTTCCACCTTCAGATGAGTAGCAGTATGGCCACTGGTGTTTCTTCCTCACTAGAGCATCCTTGGCCACTCCCTTTACCCCCTTCACCCCGCCCCACCACCCTTGATTTGTCATTTTTTTTCCCTTTGGAAGCCGTACTACTGCAACATTGTTGTAACCACACTACAAGCCAGTACATGATTGCATTTTCACGCTACATTGCTAAAAATGTATTTTAAAAAATAAAAAGTTTTAACGCAAATGAGAACTTTAAAATAAACACAGAGAGGTGATAGATTTCGAAGTTACCACACCATGGTCATCGGGGAGGGAGGGACAAGCAGGGCATGCCCACGCTGCACCCACTGCTGGATCTGTGACAACAGGAAGTGCTATCAAGCGCTATTATGGTACCACAGTGAGTCAGCTGATGGGACTGAAGCGCTAAAGGAGGCGCTTAACAGATTTTTTTTCTGGAAATAGTATAAGGTGCTTCAGCAACACTTGGGGACAGGATAGCAGCTGGATAGTGATAACATTGTGTGGTAGCACGGCTCCTGGAGCAGTAACAACCTGCTGCTGTAGCGTTATAGTGATGACATGCAGAAATGGCCTATGTTTCTACTCTACATCACAGTTTAACTTGCCTGCTATATCTTTTAATATATTTATTTTGCAGAAGTCAGTCTAGGTTAGTTCATCACCCACCATTTGCCCATCATTTTAAGTGTCTGGGTTTTTTTGGCAAACAAAATCAACATTGTTAAGTATTTTGTGTGCACAGGAGTAATTATGAAAATTCAGTATATTACCTGCGGCTTGAACGTTGCCTGCATTTTATGATACACATGCATAAAAAGAAGAACTGTAGTGTAATATTAATCTTTCTTTCTTTTCCTTTTCTGCCTGTCTCAAAGCTTCACATCTAGCTGTGCAGTAGTTTAGGTCAGAGAGACCCAGCTGCGTCAAGAGCTCTGGGATGGTATCCAATGTTGGCATTGACATGGATATGGAGACAAGAGGCCTCAGCAGGAAAAAGGTTTTGGGTGGTTTCTTGGACACCGTTTTCTCAGCAGACTCCTTGGATTATGCTTTATTAGGATACACCGATGTTAACGAACACTGAGGTAATTGTATGGAGGTTAATGAGGGACAGAGCAAGATTACAGGTGAAGCTATCACTTCTTCTGCCCTGACAGACTCACACTGACAATTATTTTAGGTGGTAAAACCTTGCACCTTCTTTTAATGAAACTGGTATGTTTGACATCTTATGTAATCACATAGTTGTCTTGCCTTTAATCCTGTTTTACTCAGCAAAGATTTTCATTTTTAGCTCTGGTTTCTGCTTCTCATTTGGTGATGACAACAGCATTGTCATCACTGCTACCAAGAACAACAGTCTTTGGTAGCAGCTAGGAGACGGACCTTATTGCTATCAATAACTATTTTGTTGGTTTAAAAAAATATTAAGCCTTGGGAGACAGAAAAAAACCCTTTTATTGAGATCTGCAATTACCAGGTTGAGTGACAGAATTGGAATAAAGTGAAAAAGAAAAACAGACCTGATTTAGGTGCAACACTGGGAGAAATTTCTAGTAGCATACATCTGCCCAGCCATTCTAATCCTGTCTGCAACCTCACTTTATCCACACACGCACATGACCGAAGATGTAAACTGAAGGAGATCTAGCAGGTTCTAAATACCTTGGAGGATCACGTATTGAAAAATAAAATTAAATCAAAGTGATAAGAGAACAGGATCCATTTCTTTAAAACCTGTTAGGAAATACTCTTAGCAGCAGAGATCCATGCACAAGTGTTAACCGTTAAGAAGATGAAGTGACTTTCTCCATATATGTGGCCGCGGGTGGGCGGAGGTCAGGGAATACTTTCACTGTGGATATTCACACAAGCTGGATGGCCATCTGTTTGGCATGCAGCAGTTGAATCCTGCACTGCAGATACAGCATTAGGCAGGGTTGGACTAGATACACTCCAAAGTTCCCTTCCACTCTATGAATCTATGATAGATGAAGGCGGGAATTTTTGTCTGACTAAGGCAACAAGAGCTTCTGAAATGCTGACCTTAGCAGGGTGGACCATTCCTTCCCATTCTTTAACATCTTATCAGTGTCACAGCCAAATGTTAACAGCTGCCCAATGGTATGGAAAGAGTTGATTTGTATTAGTGTTTGATACGATTTTGCATTAGCTTGGCACTTTCGCCTGAGAAAAGATATGAAGGCTGGGAACAGGTAGGGGAGAGAATCTTCCTTTGTTACTAACCTGCTTGCACAGTTCTCATAGCTACTTGGAGGGATGGGGATGTGTCACATTTGCACACTTTGTTCCTCTTTGTTTGTTCCAACACTATGTAACTCTTGTGAGTGCATCTTCCATCAACTTTGCCCTGAAGGAAGTGCACCATATTGAAGTGATAGGGACTGGATTTTATTGTCAACCTGGCATAGTCTGGATAGAATTATTTTGAGGGCTCAGTTCCACCACTGGCTTTGAGGGGAGGCTACAGCCCATCAGTGAAAGAGCTGGGAGGCTTGTCAGCCCTGTACCATTTGATGATAGTTTACCACCAAAAAAGCTTATCTTATAGCAGTAACGGGTGCCAGTGTTCGGCATCCAAAGGACTCTTGGGGAGGCTTGGAACTACATTCAGTTCCAGCACAGAAGACTTGCCTCTTAACGAAGCATGACTTCCGTTGCCCTATAAAAACCAAGAGGGGAAGGGGATTGATGGGACCTGGAATCGAGTGAGGGAAGAGGTGGGGCAGCAGCAACCTCTCCTGAAACTTCAGTACTACAGGTTCCACATGGGAAGCCTCCAGCTGTCCTACAGATCATGGTAATGAAAGCTGACATAAGAAAGGAGAGCCATTTTTCAAAGCTTTTATATGAGTCAAGCCTTCATAGGTAACCTTGTCTGTCCCACTGCTAAAGAGGTTTCGTTTCTCGTCTGGCTGGTTTCTTTGTGCTTCCTTCCTTTGGAGATAGTGCGGTAGTACCACAACCAAAAACTGAATTCCCTATCTGACACTCTTCAGGTGACAGGTTCAGGATTTGTTGAAGGAGTCCTGGCAGCCAAACATGTGACTGGATAGCTGCAGATAGAGTCTGCCACAGTAGGCAGAGTAAATAGAGTCTGCCACAGTAGATACTAGGTTCTGCTTACTGGTGTGTCCTTGACCTTGCTCTGCTACCACATTTATAATCTGGGAGAGTGCTTCTGTGCTTCTGGGAAGAATAAAGATTGGATATAAGGTGGGGGAAGGGGAAGGGTGAATCTCAGAAGAAGGGCTGCATATATAAAGCAAATTCCTTCTGAATCCTTAAAATATTATGCCAGTTTACCAAGTCGGCCCACCCTAGCTTATGCTGCCCAGTTAATGGTGTCTCTGCTAGCCATGCAAGTCTGCAGAACACTGCAGCCCTTCCATGCAATCCAGCTTTGGCCGTAGCTCTCCCAAAGTATTTTCATGACCATACGGACAAGGATTTTTTTTTCTGTAGGAAGAAAAGGGAACCCAAGATTCTAAAAATGCCTGAAAAAATGCACCTTCCTTTCAGGATTCACATATTTATGAATGTGAAGGAAAAACAAAGCATATACAGAACAATTCATGCACTTTAAAATGTACACAAACACACTTTAGAAAAAATGTATTAAAATGCACATATATTTCCATATGTGGGAGGGAAGAAACAGAGGCTCACAATCTGGCACATAACAAAGAATAAAATGTAGGTGGGATTTGGAATAGCACAAATTATTGACACTGAGACTTGGGCCTATTGTATTGCCTCAAGTAGCAAAGCATGGACCTGTTGTTTATGATGGAGTCTGGCTCAGATTACACATGCAAGTGTAAGTGAATCTGAATCCAGATCTGGAAGATGAATCCTCCAGCTCAGGACCTGAGAGCCAATCGTTGGTGCTGGGCTGAAACATGGAAAATAGAAAGTATCATGCTGCAGTCCCAGAGCTGGAAAAAGCACCTTTTCTGAACTAAGACTTCCAGAGTCTCCCAGTCAACCTGACCACTGGCCATACTTGCTAGAAGATCCTGAGAGCTGGACTCCAAAAAGAACTTTCCCAAGCTCTATCAGGAAATGAGAAAAGGTCAGAAAGACTAAACTCTTCATGTTTCTACTGTGCCTGGCCACTGTGGAAACTTACAATCCTGCATAGACTGGTATTGCACATCTCTCTTCCCTCCTGTGCCTAAAGACAACTCTCAAGATGTGAAACATCCTCAGCCCATGAAGTTCACAGTTCAATTCCTGGAGTCATAGAATGGGAAGACACCACAGAAATCATCAAGTCCAACCCTTGTCCAACACTGGTTCTGCAATACAGGATGCAGAAAGAACATCCTTGACAAATGGTTGCTCAGCTTCTGCTTAAATAATGATAGCAAAGGAGACCCTAGCACTTTCCGCTACCAAACTGAAGCTCTCTTAGGATGTTTCTCCTAATACCCAGCTGACATCCACTTCCCTGAAGTTCTAGTCCTGTTCACTGGAACAAGAGAGAGCAGCTCTATAGTGTCTTATACATGGCAGCCTTTCCTCCAGCTAAACATACCCAGGGCTTAGTTTCCAGACGCCTGGTTGCTCTTCTTTGGATGTGCTGACAGTTAGTGATATCTGACAAGTCCCGTGGTTTTTGCGTGGGCATATCTTTACAGAAGATTGAAGTGTGAGAAATGGTGAGGTTCTCACATAAGTGGCAGTCCTCCTGCACAAAAATGAATTTACCAAACTTGTAGGATTTACCTTGACTACCTAACTCTCTTCCAGCTTCTCCAGTAAGATACTGGCTTTCCCATAGAAGAGATAAATCAACCCCATGTGTTCCACAGAGAAGTTGTGGTACTGAAGGTTTATGGGGGCATCTGAGTATGTCTGCATAAGAACTCCCACTTCAGGCATGTGCACCAATACATGATGATGTCACATGAAAAGACAGACAACTATTTCATGACACATACACAAATAATAAAATCAAATACATACATACAAAACACCCACATTCTTAAAACAACCCAAGCAAAACTATGTTCACTTAAGGCTGATACCTGTATGGTTAAATAACATAATCCACAAGAGGAGGCAGAAAAGAGGTCATTATCCTTCCAAATAAGAATTATGCCCCCAAATGAAATTTTCAGCCTCCAAATTTCTAGCATTTCAGAAAGTGAGATGGTGAAAATTATTCACACCTAGAACTTTCTATTTGCTGCGTTTGCATTCCTTTGATTAACTTTATCCTGCCCCTTTTCTTTTGATGCCTAAACCATATTTCTAAATGATCAACAGAAGTTTTACGTTATTGCAATGCTGGAAATTTGGGAATTGGAGGAATTTCATTTGTAGGATGCAGAATTCTTATCTGGAAGGGTTCCACCCTCCTTTTGCCACCCTCACTTATGTATGTTACCTTCTTACAGCATGGGAAAAGTTACTGTTTTAGACTATACATCCCAGATTCCCTCCATCCAATATAGCTTCTGGTGGATTCTGGGAATTACAGTTTCAAATAGTAATTTTTTTCAAGCTTTTAGTTTCACTAAGAGTATGTATACTAGCGTCACCCTGCTTAGGTACACATCTTCCTACTGCTGCTGCCTCAAATTGCCTAGCGTGGTATTGTCTCCCCTCACTGGTGGCAGTTCTGCAATGGTTCAGACTGATGGATTGGGGACCCAACCTTGCTGCCAGAGATCCTTTGAACTGTAAATGCCAAGAAATGAATCAGCAGCCTGTACTATGCTCTGCAGATGCTCAACTGCTGACAGAGCCAGCTGTCCTACCAGTAGGCAGAATGAAGCAGCTGACTCAAGTTTGCAAGGGGAGAGGGCAGCAGTGACAGCTAGAGATGTAAATTAAAAAAAAGAAAGAAAGAAAAAAGCCAGGAGTGAAAAATTTTCCCCATTTTTTCCAAGAAAAAACCAAAATTCTGGAAAAGCTGGAAGGGAAAATGCAGTATTAGCATTCCTTCCAGACTGAAAGTTGCTTCGTTGTTTTAGAAAGATAAAATGCATTATGCATAGTTTGTTTTGGTATAAAACCACTATGTTTGATATATTAAGAATACAGTTTATTCAGGAAAATGATAAAAAATTGAATTGTACTTATTAAATATTTCTTTACAACAAATAGAGGTACTACTGAACTGTAAGGAACATTAAACTATAAGGAATCTCTTTGGTTTTGCAAGTTTATGAGGAGCAGGAAAAAAAACAGAAGAAACCATCAAAATTAGTAAAACAAAGAAAATAATTTTTCTCCTCTAGTCCTCCATAGTGCCAATCAGATAGCATAAACCATTCATTCCCGTGGAAAAGGAGAAAAGGAAGCCAAGACTAGGAATCACTATGATGTGAGAGACTGTACATTGCCTTAGCTAAAACTCTTCCTGCTACATAGCTTTAGAAATAATGGGGGAGGGGAGATAAATATACAAATACTTAGTCTTAAATATTTTATTAGTCACCCTTTTATTAAAAAACCCATTTTTTTTAATTTAAAAAAAAAAGGCTGAAAGAAAACATATTTTTCTGAATGTTTCTTGTTTTTGTTTATTTGTTTTGTTTTGGTTATTTCTCCTGAGCCCTCTGCCAGCCAAAAGAGCTTCATGTGCCACACAACCTGCCGTGTGTCTTCTAAGCTAGCCTGCTGCCTTCAGGCCCAGTAGAGGAAATGTTTCATTGCAGAATTGTAACAAGATTCCACCACCGGTCCAGTTAGCTTCTACATATGGAACAGGTGAAGAGGAACTTCATCTTGTCTTCCTTTTCAATAAAAAAAATCTTGGCACAGCCTCAACCATAGACTCCCCCATCACAATAATATGTGGTATTTATTTGCAGTAAAAAGTTGCTTTTATTTACTTATATTTTTCATTTATTTATTAAGGTACAGACATGGAAGGTGGGCCTTTGAATGGAAATTAGCTATGACAAGCCCAATGGAACTGTCTGGCTTAGAGGTGGCACCCTTTTGCTGTATGCTGCACCCAAGCAACGATCCGTAATTCTTACTTCATACCCTACCCAGGAAAACATTCCAATGGCTGTCGCCACAGAATACTGGATGAGATAGGCCTTTACGCTGATGCAGCATGGCCCTTTCTGCTCTTATAGGTTCTGATGAAGTCAAAGTCCACACATGCCCTCTCTTTAACTGGAATTTGCATACAATTGTACAAGAGATGCATGTGGAGAGTTCTGCCACATCTACTCCCAGGGACCTATTAGGGTTCCCATAACTCAGGGCATGTCCTACTTCTTCAGTCCTGAGGGTAAGGGGGAAGAATCTCAAAGTAAGAGTGCTGCTGTGAAATGTGTGTGTGTGTGTGCGCGCGCATGTGCGTGTGCACATGCATGCACATGTGTGTTTGTGTTGATGTGAAAATCCATATTCCTCATTTGTTAGATTTTTTTAAAAAAATTAAATATGCAATCATGATTGCTGCTTAATGGCTCATGCTTGATGCCATCATCAGGGGTTGTTCCTAGTTACGCCACACCGATAACAGTACCAGGGCCCACCCCCTGTGACACCACAAGGAGTTGTGCCTGGGTCTCAGGCTCTGAAACCTTAGGCCGTAGAATAGTCCTGACCTGGAAACTCTAGTACCTATATGCACTTTTATCACACATGCACACCCAAATGTGCTCACAGTCACCTTGTACCACACCCCTCTCCTATGTGCACTGAAGGCAACAGCATCCCTTTTTAAAAAACAACCATATGTACATACAATTATACCCTTATGCACCCAGAGAGTCACGTATCACACTCATTTGCTTCCCAGAGTCCACTGTGACATCTGCCTGCTGTTGGATGCACATAGGCCCTGTGTGGGAGAAGGAAGCCCCCAGACCCATTGTCTCCCCTGATTACACCCTTTCCCTCCAGTTCTCTATGACTCACATGCCAGCTACTAATTAAAACCAGGAAACAAGCAGGGGGAGGGGGAAGCAGGCAGGATTATTTTAGAAATGAAGCTGACTTTGGAGGGCACCAGCCTCCCATCACCATAGAAACAAGGGCTTTTTTAAAAAAAAACACCATAATATCCCCTACCCTTGTCTGCCTCTCCCCAGCCTATTTGTTCCTCTTGCTAGGAAACTTCCCTCCTCATCTCCAATCCACTATCTAAAAAATTAACCTTCTGCTAGTTCTCTAGGAGAAGAACCTCTTTACTCTTCTCCAAAGAAGCCTTACAATCTGGGGATACAACTACACTCATTCTGCCACCCTCAAGTTATGTAATTTGACTTGAGTATGCAAACCAAGAGACTTTAAGAGTCAACATGATCCAGCTGGTCTGGCATGCACATGGGAGACACAGAAGCCTCCATCCATGTGACCAGCTGCCTGCATGTGCAGTGCTCATGTGCACCCATGTACACTTTGCACAAGGCACCATGAGGCCACACTTATTTTACAACTCTGGAGAGATTCCATAAACACATACAAGGAAAAGTTTGGTTCTGGGGTTCAATTCTATAATCAGGTATCAAGGAACAAGATTTGAAATACTTAAAGAGGGGATATACCTATAAGAAGAAGATTCTAGGAAGCCACCAGTAACTTCTGGCCTACAACCTCAATTTTGAAGCACAGGACATCTGGTGTTCTTTCATAGAGACCTCACTTGGAGACTCCCAAAGCTAATGTTAAGAAAAATCACTTTCAAACTCTACCCCTCAAAACAAAACAAAAAAACCTTTCTGTATCTGTACCATTTTCACCAACTCTTGCTAACAGAAGTTATACAACTGGCGCCTTCCTACTATGTACCTACTGAATAGTCTCTACTGGGGTCAAGAAGAATGACCTCCAAAAGATCATAGTACATAGTAGAATCTGGGGCCATTTCTGCACTAGACCGTTATCGTGCTATTACTCCACTTTCAACATCCAGTGGAATCCTGGGGTTTGCAGTTTAGGGAGGGTCCTCAAAGGCACAAAGACTGTAACAGTCTAGTGCAGAAATGGCCTAGGTCATTAAGTTGGTTAAGTCATTGCATAAATCAAGGTAGATACTCAGCTTCAACAGCAAACCTGCTTTTCTTTTTCTCCCCACCTCGTTATTGCTTTAACATTCAGCATGATCAAGAAATTCTAAAATTGGTTTGAAATTGTTTTGTATCAGTTCTTTTGCATCAAAAAAAGATAATATTACTTTTTGAGGTTACATTCACTCCAACCACTAGATGGTGTAACACAATTCAGTTTATATTGACATCACCTAAAATTAATCCCCGTGTTCCTCTTTTCTCTGTTCTCTACTTTTCAGGGAGCCTATGTGTTTCACTTAAATCTGGAAACAAATGAAGATAACAGCTGGATTTTAATACAGTCATCCCTCCATATTCACTAGGGTTAGAGGCACAGGACCTCCGTGAAAGTGAAAAAAACATAAACAACTCTAGGCTCTCACAAACCACATTTAACACACAAAAAAGTATGATCACCATATTCAACCCACCATGGATTCCTTTGAGGCATCAGGGTTCCTTCACAAGGCAGACGTGGGTGGCTGGGGGGATTTACTGCCACCTCCACTGCTGCCCCACACCATTTTTAACAGTGACTTACAAGCCTCATTCACAGTTTCTCAGTCTCAGGAGGCTTGCAGTCCTTACTAAAAATGGCATAGGGAAGCAGCAGAGGTGACAGCAAATAATCCATGAATAATCAAATCCGCAAAAGTGAAATTCACAAATGTGGAGGACTTACTGTATTTTAAAACAAGGATATTAGACATTAGACTTTTCCCCCAGCAATCCAGGATCCTCTACACCCAATAGATCCCAGGTGTGGGATCCTAGGGCCTTTCCGCACTACATTGTTATAGTGCTATTATTCCGCTTTCAACATCCTGTGGAATCCTGGGGTTTGTAGTTTAGGGAGGGGCATATAGAATTCTCAGCCAGAGAGCTCTTTGGCCTCAATAGACTTACAAACTCCAGAATTCCACAGGAGGTTGAAAGTAGAATAACAGCACTATAACAGTGTAGTGCAGAAAGGCCCCCAGATTCTTTATTTGTAGCAGATCCAAATTCAAATAAATTTGCTATTTCCTCCTATGCTTTGTCTTAGGTCTACACCTAAATATAGACTTGGTGGTCTCAGCATCTTCCTAGCATCCTTAACCACAATCCAACCTCTTCTTAATGTGTGGCCTAATGAATAGTTTATGGAGAACTCAAAAGCGTGCTGACCACTTTGTGATGTTTTGGTTAGAATTAATAGAGTGATTCTCAGCTACAAATTCTGGACTTTTTCCCTTCTTTTTCAACATGACTTTCTTTTGCTCTTCTTAAGAGCTTGATTTCTTCCTCCCTCTGGAAACTGAATGAATTCCAAGCAGGGAGAGGGGAACAAGATTTTGAATTTAACAATTTGTACTAAAATGTGAAGAAAACTTCCCTGAGAGAGCTTGTAGAGTACAGCAGTAATTCCTCAGATGTTGTCAGGCCACAGCTCTCAGAAACCCTGATCATTGGCTATGCTAGCTGGAACTCCTGGAAATGTCGTTCAACACCCCCCATCAAAAAAAACAAACCCTGGGGACCCAAGTTTGGGAACCACTGCTTCAAAGGGTCCTCCAAAAGGATTAGTATGAGTGGGATGGGAATTTTTTCCCATGGCGGTTCATCTGGCTGAGGCTACTGGCATTAGTAGGAAAGCAAACTGTAGACCTTCCAGGACCTGAGATAAGCCCTCAGAGAGCTTAGGGACCTAGTAATTTCCTTTGTTGTTGCTGTTGTTCCCTGCATTTAACATCTGACTTATAGCAACCCCCTCAAAGGGCTTTCTTGGCAAGATTTATTCAGAGGAGCTTTGCCACCGCCTTCTGCTGAGGCCGAGAGAGTGTGATGTTTCCAATGTCATCAAGTGGGTTTCCACGGCTGCATAGGGATTCGAACCCTGGTCTTTGAAAGTCCTTGTCCAACCCTCAGATCACTATGTTGTCTGGCTCACAATTTATTTCTTCCTTTTCCTGTTCCTACCCCAATTTTCCCCTCCCTGTCAGCAAACTTCAGCCTTGTTATTGATGAGGTGGTAACCCTGTATATGTACTGTATCATTTAAATCTGTAGGTAAGTAGGGACTAATATGATTCAAAACATTGAACAGATATCACTGTGCACAGTGCGCCATGCGCCATGCGTCAGCAATGTTTTCATACGGAGGAGGACTCTCTTAAAACCTGCCTCCCCTCCCCACTGCTTGCATTCTTAAATGGTACAGCCCCTGTACAGCCCTGGTACAGCCCCTGTAAAGGCTTGCTAATACCTCCATGAAAACTAGGCTTCAGTTCAACAAAAAACAACTCCACTGACCCTTCTGTCCCTGCTGTGTTTTCCTTAACACTGCAAGCTGTTCCTAATTCTCGGGTCTCATGATGAGTCCTGGCCTCCCACTTCTGTTGCTGCAACTGGCTCAGCTGTCCTGACTGCCTTGTGGGAATTAACCTTGGCCTGTCCCTCTATGCAGTTTTGCTTCCTCCACTAGGTTTACAATTCAGCCCAATCTTGCCAGGAGGGCACATAACTCCTTCAGAGCCTGGCAGATGGTTCAATTGGCCTCCCCACAGCTCACTTTGACTCATTGGGATCATTTTTCATTACACTGTCCTTTGAACGGAGCCAGAATCTCTGGCACTTTGTGCCTTGTTTGCAGCTGTTCTCCAACCATGGCTTGCTTGACGTCGGTTGATCAGTGGCAGAGACTGTCTCTGCCTTTAGAGCGAGGGTGTCAAACTCAATTTCTTCTTGGGCCACATCAGTGTTATGGTTGCCCTCAAAGGGCCAGTTGTATCTGTAAGACTATACAGATGTAACTACTCTTTTATCATATTAAATAATTGCCCCTGCTTTCGATTATTACTGGTTTTAGTAATAACTAGCTCTGAAACTTGAAGTTTAGGAAAAATAATGACAAGCAGATATTCACATGTACAACTATTGTACAATTTATTGAAAAACGAGTTTTGAAAACAGAAAGTTATTTTTTTTTTAATCATCAGACAAATGTTACCAAGCACTGTTTATTACATTAGCTTTGCTTAACTTTCTGGTCCCAGTTGAGACAGGCAGAACAAATAATCGTGCTCTGATCTGTGCCTCTTTCTGCCCCCCAGCCCCTCTCTGTGCCTTTTTCTGCTCTCCCCCTCCCCTCTATGCTGCTCACAAGAGTTGGACAGAGGAGCAGTCAGAAATAGAAGTAGACTGCAGAATAGCGGCAGCCAGGGGCCTGCAATGTGGGGATTGGGCTTGCCAGGATGGGGGAGTGCCACAACTGCAGGAGAGATGTGAGGGTCACATACAATGGCCTGGTAGGCCAGATTTGGCCCCCAGGCTTTGTGTTTGACACATGTGCTTTAAAGAAATACTCACAGCCAACTCCTTTTGTCTAAAAGAATCCACTGCTTACTACGCTTTGGCATCCTATCAAACACCTTGCATACGACTGGTCCCACACTTAAGAACCACACTTGCTGCTCTTGCTGTTTCTGCTAACAGTTCTTGATCTGTAGCCAGGTAGGTGAAAGTTCTGTGGATATGTGAGTGGGGTGGTGGGGAGGGGAATGGAGTAATAGTGGGAAATGATATGGAGTTGGCACAAGACTCGAAGCAGCAGGGAACATCTGTTTCCCTGGCAGCCTTGTTCTCCTGGGCGATCCGTGGCCTTTCAAACCTCAGCATGGATTCTTCTGCCACCCTGCTAGGCAGCTGGCAACCCACAATCAGTACTAATTGGTCTCCGGGCAGGTTACCTCATTCAATCTCACCTCCCTATTTATGGAAGCCACCCAAGGAGGGGACGCATGGTGCTAATGAATGATGGGAGAAAGTGGGGAAAAACACATGCGGCATGAAGCAGGATGGGTGGCACAACTGGAAACAATTCAGGAAACAGGAATGGAAAATCCAAGAGAAAGCTGTGAGGCCAGGTAGCTGGGTAAGAGCAAGCATGGCAGCCTGCTTCATACAAGATAGTGCAGCTCCCAGATTTTAACAAGGCCTTTGAGTTCAGTGATGCATCTACTTGCCTAACAAAAGAAAACAGCAACTAACTCCAGGGTAAAGTAAGGTAACCTGAGGAAAAGAATCCTTGAATCACGGAGAGGGAACCAAACCTTTTTTTTTATCCAAAAGCTTCTTGCCTGTGAAACTACTGGAACATGCAACACTTTCCCTACCATATATCCGTATTCAGGCCTCCCTGATTCTGTTGAAGTTCTTGATCAAATAACTGCAGGATTCACAATGTCCCAAATGGCTGCACACAACAG